>BQNB010004186.1:0-36207 GCA_026074375.1 Tanacetum coccineum | reverse complement strand
AAGCAAACACGTACAATACTAACAATAAATAGTACATTTATTGACGTCGTCAAAGACTTGAAAACACAGGGTGTTATACCTTTGATGATCTTGATGCTAATTTAGCTCATGGTATGTACTACATGGAAACAGAGGAAGCTGTGAATGAGGGGAGGCAAAGCAATGAGACTGAGGAGCTTAATTTGGATGCTGAAGACAAGGGTAGTGGTAAAAAAAGAGGTAGCACAGTTAGTACTGCTAGGCTAGAAGTTCATACTGCTAATGCACCAGTTAGTACTGTTGGTGTAACTATTAGTATTGTTGATCCTGAATTAGTGCTGGTGAGCCTAGAACTCCTCCTACAACAACAAGTATATTTGATGATGAAGATATTACTATGGCTCAAACTTTGATAAAGATGAAAGAAGAGAAAGCCAAGGAAAAAGGAGTGGCATTTAAAGATGTTGAAGATTCTTCAAGACCTGTGAGATCTATAACAACACTCAAACCACTTCCATCCATTGATCCTAAAGACAAAGGAAATGGTATCTTAGTTGAGGAAGAACCTGTTAAGATAAAGAGAAAAGATCAAGGGATAGATTAGATTAAGAGAGATGAAGAATTGGCTCACAAGCTACATGTGGAAGATGGTACTGAGATTCATATGCTTGTAGAGACGAAATATCCACTCACAAAAGAAATACTTGAGAGGATGATGTCTTTGAAGTTGATTGCTGAGTCTGCAAGTGATGGTGCTTATGATCTGCTTAGATTCATTCAAATGAAAATTGATGAAGCTGGAAGCTATGATGGAGGAAAGAAGGATCTTTAAGTGTTGGTTTCATTACCACACAAAAAATGGTCATCAGTTCACCATGTCTAACAGACATCAAGAACTGGCTAGTCCAGAGCAAACGGTTTCTAGTAAAGACTTCTCAAATCTGTTAATGGCTGATAGTTTGCCAAAAACTATATGGTTCTCAACTCACCATGCTTCACAATAAAGAGTTGGCTAGTCCAGAGAAAACGGCTTCTGGTAAAGACTTCTTAAATCCGTTGATATTTGATAGTTTACTCAAAACTATATGGTTATCAATGCACCATGTTGTTACAATTAAGCATTGGATATTCCAGAGCAAACGGCTTCTGGTAAAGACTTCTTAAATCCGTTGATAGTTGATAGTTTACTCAAAACTATATGGTTATCAATGCACCATGTTGTTACAATGAAGCATTGGCTATTCCAGAGCAAACAACTACTGGTAAAGAAACATCAAATCCGTTTATGGCTGGTAGTTTGCCAAAAACTACAAGGCCAACTTAGTTGGTGTTACTGAGTTGCTGAGATGCAGTGATAATGACAAAGACTAGAAGCTAAAGAATTTCAAGATTACAAAGTAACAAAAGAGCTTAAGTTCATCAAAGAGAAAATTAAAGAGTAAGCAGTATGTTTGGATACATCCTCCAGGTGTTCAAGAAGCTCAAACTAAAGAAACATTAAGGTTAATAAGTGAACAACATGTTTAGGGGATGATTGTTAGGAATTATGTTTTCCTGAGTTAGTACTGTTAGTATTAGTTAGTTAGTACTGCCAGCATATATGTTAGTACTGGTAGAAGTGATATGCATGAGATATATTAGGAATTGATATGCATGATCACTTAACACGTTTTGTAAGCCCATTAAGGTTTCCTTAGTGTATAAAAGGAACCATATGGCACTAGTTAGATATACAAGTTTTACATATATTCATAGTTAGTAATCTGTAACCTAGCAGATTAATAGTAATCAAAGTTCTGTTATATTCATTGTTCTTCTTAGCTGTATATGTTAGTTTCTGCATAACTTATATTGTTCATAGTCATTGTTTCTCTTGTAGTTAGTTTGGATCTATCAGAGCTGCACAAAGAGCTACTGAGATTAGAAGTAGACCACCAACTAAATCTCAACTAAGGAATTTGATGATGACATATCTGAAGAATATGGGTGGTTACAAACACTCTCAGCTAAAAGCAAATACATTTGAAGAAATCCAAGCTATGTATGAAAGACAGAAAAAGAAAATTACTGACTTCAAACCTATGGATTCAGATGATGCAGTAAAAGATTGTAAGAAGGCAGCTGGTTAAGATACTTTAAAGAAGGATGGGGTTCTCAAAGAACATGACAGTACTAATATTGAAAATATGAACAAGGAAGATGCAGGAGAAAGCAGTGAAAAAGTTTTAGATGTTTCAAAGAAGAGAAAAGGAGGTCCAAGAATGAAAAGAATGTCTAAGAGGAAGAAAACAGAGTCTGACCTTAAAGAAGAAGAGGGTCTAAAGACTTTTCTGAAGATAGTTCCAGATAAAGAAGGAATAATAGATTATGAAGTCCTAAAGAAGAGATTTCCAATTATTAACTGGGAATCAAAGTTCTATCATTATGACAGGCATGGAGCAGAGGGTATCTACTACAGGATCTTTAGATATGATGGAAGCTCTAGATGGATTAAAACATTTTCTGAAATGGTGACAAGGTTTGATAGGCTAGATCTTGTAGAGTTATATAACTTGGTGATGCAAAGGTTTGAAATAATTACTTCAAAAGGTGTTGATCTAGTTCTTTGGGGAGATTTAAGGATAATGTTTGATGCAAATGCAGAAGATAAACTCTGGCAGAATCAAGAAAGATGGAATCTTAAGGCTGGAATTTCTATGAGAATTATAGGGTTCATACTTTGACACTGGAAGATGGCACTGAGATTCATATGCTTGCAGAAAGGAAATATCCACTCACAAAAGAAACACTTAAGAGGATGATGTCTTTGAAGTTGATAGCTGAATCTGCAAGTGATAGTGCTTATGATCTGCTTAGATTCATTCAAAAGCAGATTGATAAAGCTGGAAGCTATGATGGAGGAAAGAAGGATCTTTAAGTTTTGGTTTCATCACCACACAACAAATGGTCATCAGTTCACCATGTCTAACAAACATCAAGAACTGGCTAGTCCAGAACAAATGACTTTTGTTAAAGACTTCTCAAATTTGTTAATGGCTGATAGTTTGCCAAAAACTATATGGTTCGTAACTCACCATGCTTCACAGTAAAGAGTTGGCTAGTCCAAAGCAAACGGCTCTTGGTAAAGACTTCTCAAATCCGTTGATAGTTGATAGTTTACTCAAAACTATATGGTTATCAATGCACCATGTTGTTACAATAAAGCATTGGCTATTCCAGAGCAAACGACTACTAGTAAAGAAACATCAAATCCATTTATGGCTGGTAGTTTGCCAAAAACTACAAGGCCAACTTAGTTGGTGTTGCTGAGTTGCTGAGATGATGTGATGATGACAAAGACTAGAAGCTATAGAATTTCAAGATTACAAAGTAACAAAAGAGCTCAAGTTCATTATAGAAAATATTAAAGAGTATGCAGTGTGTTTGGATACATCCTCTAGGTGTTCAAGAAGCTCAAACTGAAGAAACATGAAGTTAACAGAAGTGAACAATCATGTTTAGGGGAGGATTGTTAGGAATTATGTTTTCCTAAGTTAGTATTGTTAGTATTAGTTAGTTAGTACTGCCAATATATATGTTAGTATTCGTAGTAGAGTTAGTACTGTTAGTAGTAAGTTAGTACTGCTAGCATATATAGATAGTACTGCTTAAGTGATATGCATGAGATATATTAGGAATATATATGCATGATCACTTAACGTGTTTTGTAAGCCCATTAGGGTTTCTTTGGTGTATAAAAGGAACCCTACAGCACTAGTTAGATATACAAGTTTTACAAATATTCATAGTTAGTAATCTGTAACCTAGCAGATTAATAGTAATCATACTTCTATTTTATTCATTGTTCTTCTTAGCAGTATAAGTTAGTTTCCGCATAACTTATATTGTTCATAGTCATTGTTTCTCTTGTAGTTAGTTTGGATCTATCCAGATTGGCTACCACCCTTAACAGGCTAGAAAGATCTATTCAGACTGGGATCTACAGAAGCTCCTCCCTTTGTATCCTCTTTAGAAGAACAAATTTCTCTAATCTCATCTAATGAAGCTGTTGAATCAATTCAAGAAGATTCTATAGATTTTGATGGAAATACTTTGATTACTCCATATGATTGTCTGACGTTTAAAGAAGCTGAGTGATGACATCAAATAACGTTACTTTTATAGCATTATTTATCCCATGTAAATAACCCATTTTGTATAATTATTGCAAGAATTGTTACTTAATCATTTATATTTAAGATTTATAGTAATTATGGAGTACTTTGTGAAGATAGCTAAAAGGCACGCATTCTGGAGCTTAAACCAAGAAATATGAAGATTACTGTTCTGACATCTAATACGCCGTATCCATCAAGAAAGATATGGCGTATCTGTGCTTGCACTTCACAAGAAACCACAAAGAACAAAATCTAATACGCCGTATCTAGAATACTTTTATACGCCGTATCCAAGTGTTATCCAATAACTAATCCACATCACAACACAATAAGCAAACCCAATAAGCTATATAAGCTGAAATAATAAGAAGAAGAATAGAATGGAAATAGAAGAATATTAGATTAAGAGAAAGAGTTTGGTGGATCCTTTACACATATGAAAACATACACATAAATGACCTACACCCTCTCCATGTATGGAGAGGGTTCTATTTATACCCTAAGGCCACCATAGGCTCGTGGGCTTTCTTTCGTGGGCCAGACTTGGCTTAAAGTAGGCTAAGAGCCCATAACAAGAACAATATTAGATTATAATCCAAGCCTCTTAAAACCGATTAGCCTATTACTTAACAAGACTAACTTTGACTAGTAAGACCAATAACATTCTTGTTTGACTTAAATAAAATTAAGGCTAACAATCTCCTCCAATGTTGAGGTCTTCTTTAATCTCCCCAACGTAGGCGTTATTGATGGAGGTTATCTTGATTTGACTTTATCTTCCCCAATGTTGAAGATATGACGTTTAAGCTTTGCCTTCTTTGGTCTTGTCATACTCTTTTTTTGTTTGTAATGGCTTTGTTCATTCATGCTTCATGATCTTGGTCTTGAGCCTTCATCTTTTGACTCAGAGTTCTTGAGATCTTAATCTTGCATCATTTCCTTGTCCTAAATCATCTTGTGCTTTTGACCAACATGCTCATACTTGTTACATTCTTGTTTGACTTATATGATCATAAGACTAACAATCTTCCCCAATAGATGATTCTTTATTTGACTTTAAGGATCTTTGATGGTGAGGAAGTTTAGAATCAACGGTCTTGTTATTGAATAATTAACTCTGAAAGCTTGAGTATGAGCATGTGGTTTATGAATCCGACTTCACTGGAATGAGACTGCAACACCGTCGTCTAATCTTAAAATAAGACAGTTAGCAATAAAAGATGAATTTGGCTTTGTCATTCATCTTGATTTCGGTTGCTTTAACCTCCAGTTCCCCGTTTTATAGTATAAATACTATACCTGTGATCAGGTAGATTCAAAAAATCTCCTTGACAGGGTTTCCAGCTCAAGCGTAGGATCTTCTAACATAGATGTATTAGATTCACCATGCTTGCTTGTTCTCATTACCGAAACACCTCAAAGCAGACAACACAGTAAGAGTGAATCAGATAGTTACTATCTTTCTGATTAAGTCGTCAATTCATTTACTGGACCAAATCGATATCCAGTTATCACAAGTTTGATACATATAGAATCTTGCAACTCACCTACCAAGAGCTTGTTTGATGTTGGCTCAAGCAGGATTTCCATCTTCACTGTGAATAGTTAAGTATCACTGGTGGATCTGAATTCCTAAAAAGAATTTCAGCTTCCCCATCATAGATATTTCAAATTTGCTGTGCATTAATTTTTCAAACCTTTTTGAAAGTTTTAGGTTCGTAGAACCAAAAATAATGTCATCAACATAAATTTGTACAAGCAATATGTCTTCCCCATGTTTAGTTATGAACAAAGTTAGATCAATAGAACCTTTTGAGAATCCTTTGGATACCAGGAAGTTGGAGAGTTCATCGTACCACGCTCTTGGAGCATGTTTGAGTCCATATAATGCCTTCTTGAGACAGTAGACTTGGCCGGGATGATATGGGTCTACAAATCCATCTGGCTGGTTTACGTACACTTCTTCCTTTAGAGGACCATAAAGAAATGTTGTCTTGACATCCATCTGGTATACTGGAAATGATTTGTGTGCAGCATACGCAACGAATAATCGAACAACTTCCAATCGAGCAACGAGTGAAAATGACTCTTTGAAATCAATTCCTTCCTTTTGACCGTATCCGTTAGCTACAAGACGAGCTTTGTTACGAATGACAATATTATCTTCATCACATTTGTTTTTTCTAAGCCACTTCATGTTAATGACATTTTTTCATAGTGGTTTGTCGACAAATTCCCATACATCTAATCGATCAAACTGGTGAAGTTCTTCTTGCATTGCTTCTATCCATGCAGAATTAGCTATGGCTTCTTTGATGTTCTTTGGTTCGGTTCGACTCATGGTGAGTGCGAACATACACATATCGCCATCTATTTCTAGTTGACGTCTTGTTCTAATTGATTGAGAAGGATTTCCAATGACTTGTTCTAACATATGATCTTTTGTCCAACGATGTTTAGAAGGATGTCGTTGATAGAAGGTATGGATGTTTGAAGAATCAACATGATGAGATGATGTATCCCCTCGTTCTTATACCGGTGTAAAAAGATGTTGATAAATTCGTCTTCTTCAACTTGTGCATTTTCTTTATTAGTTTCTGCTTGATTAATGTTCTCAGTAGCAGTGATAGTTAGTGCTTGGGTGGGTGCTTGACTTGTAGTTTCTGGTGATGTTTGAATATTCAATGGAGGTATATCTGCAGCAACGGTTATTGTAGTAGATTGAGTTGTGTTTTGTTGTTGACATTTATTAGGAGCATCAGCAGCATTTACAGCGGAAGACTTCGACACAACTATAGCAGTTCTATAAAGTAATTCATCGAACATCAGACTAAATAGAAAATCTAGCTCATTAGACATTGTTACTGTCTCAGCTGCATGAGGAACATTTTCTTGACTTTGAGGAATAGGAGTTAAACTGTCATGTTCAAGTTCCGTCGTCGGACATTGTGGAACGGGGTCAGAACTGACGCGATCTGACGCCATTTGAGGCAATTCATCAAAGTTAACGTGAATGGTTTCAACTATCACTCTTGTTCTCTTGTTAAATACCCTGTAAGCTCTTGACTGAGTAGAATACCCTACAAAAATACATGCATCACCTTTTCCTTCATTTTGTCAAGATTTCGCCATCTCTGACGATGTAGCAAAGAGAGCCAAAAATATGAAAGAACTTAACAGACGGTTTCCGGCCATTGATGATATGGTAAGGTGTTTTCTCATGTCGAGGAATAATGAGTGAACGGTTCTGAGTAAAACATGTTGTTGTAATTGTATAGAGAAACTTTAGTGGCGCTTAGCATTGTTCGAGCAGCCTTAACAAGAGTACGGTTCCGTCTTTCAACAACGCCATTTTGTTTAAGTGTTCGAGTAGTTGATGTTTCATGTCTTATACCTTCTTTTGCAAAGTATGCATGAAGAGTTTTATTCAAAAATTCCATACCTTTATCAGTTCGAACTGTTCTAACTTGAGCATGAAGTCCTCTTTGGACAAATGTAAGGAAATTAATGAGAACTTTAGGTGTTTCGTCTTTGGACCTCAACAAGTGAGTCCAAGTATATCTGGAGTAGTCATCAACATTTACGGGAACATATTTCTTTCCATTAACACTCTCTACCCGCATGGGACCACATAAGTCCATGTGTAGAAGTTGTAACCGTCTTTTGGAGCTCTAGGTAGTCTTTGTGTGAAAGGACTTTCATTTTGCTTTCCCTAACTCACAAGAAGAACAAAGGTGATCTTTGATGAATTTCAATTTTGGAAGGCCAATCACAATATCATTCTTCGAAAGCAAGTTGATGGTGTCGAAGTTTAGATGCGAAAGACGACGATGCCATAACCAAGCTTGTGACGATGTAGCTTTAGCCATTAAGCAAATTGGATTGAGAGTGGATGTGTCTTAAAGAGTGATGAAATACAGATCTGAGCCACTAGAGCCTGTGAGAAGATCATTTCCCTTCAAATCATGGATGTAACATGTAGACTTTCGAAAAGCAACTTCCAAATCGGCATCACATAACTGACCAACAGAGAATAAATTGTGATTCAGCCCTTCGACGTAATAAACCCTTTTGATAGTGATTTTACCTTGAACCAGATCTCTATAACCAAGAATCGGTGCAATTTGATCATTTCTAAACTTCACCGTACGCAAAAATTTCTCCACAAAATTAGTTAGAAGCTTGAGATTTCCCGTCATGTGCTTTGAGCACCCAGAGTCGATGATGAATAGAATTATCTCTATGAGCTAGAAAAGAATTAGAGGACAATGGAGTATTGGACATAGTGGAACACCTGGAAGTCATAGGTTCCAAAATATTAGTAGTTTTAGATGCATTTCCTAGAGACATACTAACATTTGTGTTGACATTTCCTATTGGGGAATTAGGTTTCCATTTATATTCGGATGGTGTAAACTTAGGATACCACCAACTGCATGTCTTACTAACTTGCTCATATAGCTTCCTAATTATGCTTCTAGGTTTCTTGATAGTGGATTATGTGGAAACTGTTTTCTTTTGGGATGTTGCAACAGAGTTCATAGTTCGCTTGGGTTCTCTAGTACTAATAGGCACGATAATTGGCTGTTTTGTCCTAGAATTCACGCCATTAATATAGTGAAGAACACACAAATCATGATTGTCATTTAGCACACATTTTCCACAAGTAACACAAACAAAGTTTACATTCGAGGTCTTAGCATTCAAACTGTCATTACACGTAGTTATAGATGTTTTATTATTTAAAAACTTAAAGTTCCTACAGTGATCTTCTACAACTTGCATCTTCCCTTGACTATTGTTAGGCATGACTCTATCTTCCAATTGATTGCTCTTAAGCTATGGTCTGCTAACACTAGTAGTGGGAATTACTCCTGTAGAGAAAGACACTCATTTGTTAGTTTTCCTAATGTCTTGAGGCAACTGTGGTGTTCTAGTTTCATTAGGCTGTGTGTGTAGTTTATACATTGCGGGTGCAATCACATTTGTGTTCTTTAAAATTGACTTCACATTTTGAGGCAAAATTTGTGCAGTGACTGGTTTTGAAAGATCCTTCTTTGAGAAATCTTTCTTTGCAAGAGAATCCGAAAAAGTAGCCAGTTTGCCTAAAATTAATTGTCTTTGACTTTTGAAAGCATTCGGTTGTCGAATAACCGATGATTTTTCAAACTTAGTTTCCATAAATTTTCCTTTCAACTTTTCATAAAGTTTCTTCAATTCACATAATGCAATGTTTCTGTCTTGTAATTGAGCTTTCAATTCTTGAATTTCAAAATATTGTTCACGTTCTTTCTGAAATACATTTGACTGATTTTATTTAAAAGCTTTGTCATTTTTTATATGTTCTTGACATTTTTGTAAAGTAAGTTCAAGATTAATCGCATGTTGCTGAAGTGCTTCAAAACTTTTTGATGCTGTATTTCTTTTTGAAAGCTCTTTTTCAAGACGTTCACATTTGACAACTTGGTCCACATAATCACATTGTAAATCAGTGAATTCATCAAGAGTAGTATACACACCAAGTATAGCATTCATGTGATCAGCAAAATAATATTCCCTTGAAAGCCGATCGATTTCATTCAAAAACTGTGTTCTTTGGGTTTTCATTTGAGATTTAAGAAAGTCCACTTCATTTTCAAGAGAATTAAAGTATCTTAAATCAACAACCATTTCCTCTTTTAAACATGAGTCAAATTTTTCTAAATCAGCATTGATTTTCCGAATTTAGGGACAAAAATTTCCTTCAATTGTAGTTTGAATGAAAGGATCAATATGACCAAAGTATGTTCGTTTAGAAATTGTTTGTTTGCAACGTTCCACTCCATTAAAAATCGTGTCAACACTACTTTTAATTTTGAAAAGTTCTTTAGAGCTTTACATTTTTCATCCCACGGAATGGATTCATCCATCCTTCTTTTTAACATAGTTGTGTGTTTATTAAAAGACTCTTTTGAATTTTCATTATTGACAAGTGTATGACTCATTTTTGACCTTTCTGAAAAATATTGTTGTTCAGGTGACTTTTCACGTTGTGGAATGAACAAATCCTAAAGATTATTCAACTTTTCATAATCAAAAGGTCTGATTAAATCGCTTAATTTTGATCAACTTTCTTGAGCAAGACGAATCGTTTCGTTAGAATCAGGAGCTAATATTAAGGCAAGATTATCATTATAGCAACCTATATCATACAGATGAGGATTCGCTCTTTGAGCTTTCTTGAGGAACTCAGGTTTAACAAAACTCGTTTTACAATTACGATTAAGCATATTCATTGTTTGAACTGATTGACTGGTTAAATATACTATATCATCCAAAAGCTTGATTTTATTTTCCAAAGCAATGACCTTTTCAAGTTCTTTTTCTTTACGAGTTTTGTAAGTCTGCATTTGATCCTCTTTTTGTTGTGACACGATGGAGATGGTCTTTTGATGTGCAACAAGCTCCTTTTTCATATCAGAAATCTTTTAATCCAAATCATTTATTTGATAAGAGTAGTTGTTAATTGACTTTTGAGATTCTGTTTTGATGACATTAATTCTGTTTTTGCTTTTGCACAATAAAGCTCCACCTTCGACATATAGTTCACATCATGCTGCTTTTCAAGTTCATCTTGGAACTTTTTAAGATCTTTGAACATTAATTGATTTGTCTTTGACAGCTCATTGTTTGCTTCTTTGAAATGGTTATTTGATGATTATAAACTTTTGTTTTTGTTTTTAAAATCCTAAATTTCACCTTTCAATTTATCAACTAAAGTCTTGTTTGATAATTCTAAAAATTTATTACGGTTTTTGTTGTCATCAATTTCACATTTAATTTATCAATTAAAGTAGCAAGCAAATCACGTTCATTAGCAAGATCATCATCATCCTCGTCAACTATTTCTCCGTTAGTACTCATATCCAATGAATCAATAGTGATGTTAGTATCACTTTGTTCCTCCAGATATGTGTCATTAACAGGCTTAGGTTGCACAGGATGTTCGCCGTTATTAGCAATCACATTATAATGATCATCATCATTTTGTACCTCTTGCAACGGCTCAGAATTAAAGATGGGTCTAAAATTGTCAGCAACATCTGGAGTAACTTCTTGAAGCTGTGCCATGTACATATAATGTGCTTCCAATTCCTGATCGTCAGGTTCATCATCAGTATCATCCCTCCAATCAGCTTGGTCTGCATCTAACTAAAATCCAGCTTCCTCTTGCTTACACAATAGCATCTTCTCCTTGTGATAAGCTGCATCCTTTTTTGCTCAGTTTGGCTTTCTTGACATTTCCTTTGCTACATCCCATATTCCTTGCAATTATAACAATGAAATGCGCCAAACTGCACACCACACGAGTACCCATACACTTCTGCCCAACCCTAGAGAACATTAACTACCCTCAGATTATCATACCCAGTTCTTCTATTGATTCTTGGAGAATTATCTTGATTAGCTCTACTGGTGTTTGATGAAGTTTTGAGGTTGTTGTTGGTAGGTTTTTAGATTTTATTAATGAATAAAAATAAATCCATGAGTTTTATCATCTCTTTTCCTTTGGACATTCATCATCATCAGTAACCATAGTAGGATTCATATCATAAAGTAGGTTTTTGGAGTAAAAAAGAGAGACAATGTTTCCTCTGTTTTTGGTAGCTAACTTGTTTGTGATTTAGTTAAGGAATTTTAAATGTTTCGATAGGATGTTTTTGAGGATGGTAACCTGGTTGTTGTTGAGAAACCAAGTGCAAGGGATTAGCAGTATTGTTATACTTTCAGCTCTTTATCTCATTAACTTCTATTGGTGTTGTTTCAGGAATGTCATAAAAGTTTGTGATAGGAGACACTCTACAGCTCATGACCTCTGCCTTAACAGAGTCACAAACCTTTTGCCCTTCTGGTATAATTGAATAAGAACTGAACAATCACATTGATGAGTTTGTAACATCATACTTATATTTACAGAGCTCATTCATCTCTTGAAGAAACCGTTGAGTAATACGATTCAAGTGATTCACCATCCCGTGATGTGAATTTTCTAAACTCCCAATACAAATTAGTTTTAAGATCCTTGAACATTGATTGATTCCACCTTGTTTCAACTTTTCAATTGCTATCCACATTTCAGATGCATTAGGACAAGCATCAACTGTAGAGTAGATATCGTATCTAATCCATGTGAGAATTATCTTAACAACTTCATCTTCATCATTTTTGATCTCAGTAGTTCTTGTGGAACAATCCTATAGTTCTCCCTCACGTGTACCCTTCTGGAGGTTTATTCTGAGCTACCTTCTGCAACTGGAACAGTTTTCCTCGGTCCATTTGAATTTAGGAGTGGATTCTAGAGACAATATAATGAGTTCATTGTTATGTTTGGTGTCTAATGGTATCTCTTGATTACTCGACGACTCTTTCCACTGAACTGTAAATTACCATTGCTATACCAATGGTGGACGGTCCCTTTACCCACCTGCTTTCCATGATAAGCATTATAAAGAGCATCTTGATTTGATTTGCAAGATTAGTATTGATAATTGACATTTTTGATGCAGTTAGTGAATGGATATCGGATCCTTAATTTTTTAGTGAAGAGATTGAGTCTTAGGAATACACGTGAATTTAACAATTCTTTATAAAAACCGAGAAAATAAGTAATATTTACGAGATTGTTACAAACAAAGACAAAACCTATAATTCACCTTAATGGAGATGTAAAATCACCCAAGATAAGTGTATAAAACGCACTAAGAAAAGTTGAATAGATTCCTCCTAGGACAAAAAGCGAATAATACTCCTAGGCAAAAACGTAAAATCGCCTGTGCTATAAATCACCTAAGCGTATAAATCACCTGTGCTATAAATCACCTTCGTATAAATCGCCGTGAACAGACATATAAATAGCTTGACCAAGCTTAAAACTCGACCTTGAACCAAAAACCTCGCCTGACCAACGAATAACTCCCGCCTGACTATCTTATAAATCGCCTGACCATTGCGATAAATTCGCCTGACCAAACGAAATACCTGACCAACGTATAACTCGCTTGACCAACGTATAACTCGTCTGACCAACGTATAACTCGCCTGACCAAGGTATAAATCACCTGACCAAGCGTATAAATCGCCTGACCAACGTATAACTCACCTGACCAAGGTTTAAATCGCCCAAAAATGTTCAAAACTCAAAAATCAAAAATCACCAAAAGACTTATTTTTTGATGTTTTTACCTAAAATTTCTTGTACTTCTTACCTATCTAAGACTACTAGAAGCATAAAAACACAAACTTTATGGTTTTCAACACAAAAAATTTAAAATCAATATTCTTAGACCAAGACTATTTTCGAACAAAAAAGAACATAAAAGATCAAGATTTTGATGTTTTTCAAGGAAAGATTTGTACTTCTAGCCTCTACGAAAGTAAATAAACAAGAAAGGTGAGAACTTTATGGTTTTTGAACACAAAAAAATGAAACCCTCTTTTTTTGTGGTTCGAACCAAGTGAAAACAAAGAAAAACAAGAACAAAATCACTAAAAACCCCTTGGCGTATGATACCACATGTTATCCCAATAACTAATCCATATCACAAAACAATAAGCAAAACCAATAAGCTATATAAGCCGAAATAATAAGAAGAATAGAAAGGAAATAGAAGAATATTAGATTAAGAGAGAGATTTTGGTGGATCCTTTACACACATGAAAACACACACATAAATGACCTACACCTTCTCCATGTGTGGAGAGGTTTATATTTATACCCTAAGGCTACCATAGGCTCGTGGGCTTTCTTTCTTGGGCCGGGATTGGCTTAAAGCGAGCTAAGAGCCTATAACAAGGACAATATTAGATTACAATCCAAGCCTGTTAAACCCGATTAGCCTATTACTTAACAAGACTAACTTTGACTAGTAAGACCGATAACATTCTTGTTTGACTTAAATAAAATTAAGGCTAACACCAAGATATAGTAATAAAATATTCTGGAAGATATCAATCGTGGTCCTTACTCCAAGAAATCCTCAATACGCCGTATCCCACATCGCCCGATATGGCATATTGACCCTTTTCTAGACTCTATAAATACCAAACCCTAAATACGATTTTAGGTATGCTTTTAACCACCAAGTCTAATTTTAAGAAGATTTATGAAGACAAGAAGGTCCTGAAAAGTGGTCCGATCAATGGGAAAACTCTTGTAATCTCTACACTCCACTATACGCGTTCGGTTAGCATTATGTTTAATCGTTCATCTATGATTTCGTGTATTGTTACAATGACTATCGGCTAATACCTTTAGGTATTAGCCATGTTTATGATAATATAATGTTTTGATTTGTCTTTATATCGATTGTTCCTTATTCGTTGTATGTTGATTATGTTTATCACTTCATACCCGTTTATGTGCTTAATTATGTGTTTTACCTATCATTCAACTGGGTCTAGTCCTACATATTTAATGCGCTGCAACTTCGGTGTTGTTTGGGCGTAGGCTAAGAGTCCGGGATAGAAACATATAACGCTTATTCATATAGCTAGAATAATAGGATCACCAATAGAAAGCCCTGTTTTGATCTCCTTGTTGGTTTTTTAAAGTGGATAGGTAGACTAAGCCGGTGACTTAGGACTACACCTAACGTCCTGTTTCCATAGGTAGTTAAGTGGGCGTGGACTACTAGTATATGAATTTCCATTAAGCAGTAAGTTGGTAAAGCCTCCATGAGCTAGGATTCAATATAACCACCAATATAGTTTCCTAGATAGATTATAATCAACGGTGTGAGCTTTATGCGGGTTTAGGTTAATTGTGACAGGATTAACCATCGACAAACCTCAAGTCTAGGAAGAAGATCCACCTAACTTTGGAATGATATACCACCAACGAATTAATACAATCATTGCACGAATAGAAAATCAAAGCATATTATTAGATTAAACTGGCTAATATTTTTTCCTCACATTTAACTGCTTCCCAATCTTTTGTTAATCATTTGTGTGCATTATTTGTTATCACCTTAGGATAATTAGAACTAAACTCGTGCCAATCTCTCAAGCTAACCCCTTCCCCTTTTGCGTTAGTTTAGGTTTAATTAGATTTAATAAAATAATTGGTTTGATTAGATAAACTAGATAAATAAATCCCAAATAGAATTAAGAGTTAAAATTACCACTCTTTGTGATTGGACACCTACTTAAGCTACATCTGATCGGGTACACTGCATGTTAGAGTGTTGTTTTTAGGTATAGTCGACATAAAATAAATAGTAAAACTTGATACATAAAATAACAACCTACACAATGACACACATCAAGTTTTCGGCGCCATTGCCCGGGAGTGCGATTGTTTAATTTCTTGTTTTTATTGGTATTTTTAGTATAAATTTAGTTTTGTTTTTCTACTGTCTGCCGTTATTTATTGAATACTTTGTATCCATTTTCTTTGAATATAGCGTATTCGACATCAAACATCGATACAACGTATCCAGTTTACTGAATACGACGTATCGACTGTCTGATACAACAACAGTTTTTAGTTAGCTTTTTCGTTTAGTTTTCTAGAATAGTTTTACTTCGAATTATGTCTTTTTTTCAGGTACCATTTTTGGGGTGCCTCCTTACCCGTTTAATTACCCTACAAGGAGGTTAACTATGGAAGAAATATTTGCTAAATTCATTGATGAAGGTAAACGTGAACATGAGGAGATGAAAGTATTCATTAAACAATTTAAGACCACCAACGAACTTTTATTAAAAGAACGAAGCAACTTATTGAGTGAGCTAAAAATCAAGGTAAACGAATTGTCAAAGGTTATGGGTAATGTTTTGATTCCAAAAAACGAAGTCAAAGGAGTGACAACTATGGGAGAAAAGATAACGTGTGAAGCCACCCCTAGTAAAGAAATTAATGAAACTAAAATTAACAAGAACAAACCTCCTAGATTTGAACAAGATGTGCAGGAAATGCCGCATGATGATGGTGCGAAAAATAAATCTTCGAGTATTCCTGACAGAACTACTCAACCATCGGTAAAACCATAACAACCATCTATCCCTTTCCCAAACGGGCGACAAAGGAAAAAGAAGAAGCACAACAACAGAGGTTTCTAGAGATTCTAAAACAACTCTATATTAACATTTCGTTTATCGAAGCCTTAGTGAAAATGCCAAAATACGCTAAATATATGAAGAGTTTACTGACAAATAAAACCATACTTGAAGAAGCTTGTACGGTAACGATGAACGAAAGGTGCTCAGCTGTCCTGCTGAACAAGCTACCAGCAAAAGAAAAAGACCCAGGAAGTTTCACTATCCCTTGTCAAGTTAGTAATTTTCGAATTAATAATGCATTGGTGGATCTAGGAGCTAGTATAAGTTTGATGCCCTATACGATGTATGAAAAGTTAGGTTTAGGGGAACCAACACCGACTAGAATGAGCTT
This sequence comes from Tanacetum coccineum, assembly GCA_026074375.1. NCBI lineage: Eukaryota > Viridiplantae > Streptophyta > Magnoliopsida > Asterales > Asteraceae > Tanacetum > Tanacetum coccineum. Next base: position 19,638 of record BQNB010004186.1, on the reverse strand, counting down.
AGAACTAGCCGATAGGTCAATCCAATACCCAAGAGGAATAGTCGAAATGTGCTTATTAAGGTGGATAAACTTGTCCTCCCCATCGATTTTGTTATCTTTGATATGCCTGATGAGTCTAGAATTCTGATAATTCTAGGGAGACCTTTTTTGGCCACCGCTCGTGCCATGATCAATGTGTTTAATAAAAATATAACGCCTAGGGTAGGAGAGATGAGGTAATCTTAGACATGGACCAATCGAATATTGAAACCAAAGATAAAAAGGGAGCAGAAAACTTAGCCGCAGATCACTTATCTAGGTTAGAGAATCCACACATGGAGGTGTTAACTGAGAGGGAAATTGTTGATAAATTCCTCGATGAGAATTTAATGGTGCTAATATCCAATTTTAATGACAATGAACCATGGTATGCAAATTTTGTTAATTATATTGTTGGAAAGGTTGTTCCCCCAAATTGGACCTTTAAAAAAAGAAAGAGGTTTTTTTTGCAAGTCAAGACTTACTTCTGGGAGGAACCTTATGCATTTAAACTATGCGCGGATAATATAATGAGAAGATGTGTGGCCGGAAGTGAAACCCTCAAAATTCTGGCGCATTGTCATTCGGGACCTACTGGTGGGCATCATAGCGCTAATGTTACCACAAAGAAGGTTTACGAGTCTGGATTTTATTGGCCTAGTGTCTTTAAGGATGCTAATGAGTACGTAAGACGATGTGATGCATGTCAAAGATCGGGAAACATATCTTCAAGGAACGAAATGCCTCAAAATAACATTCAGGTATGCGAAGTCTTTGATGTTTGAGGATTAGATTTTATGGGACCATTTTCCGATTCTAGAGGTAATAAATACATATTAGTAGCTGTCGATTATGTGTCCAAATGGGTTAAAGCTCAAGCATTACCTACGAATGATGCGCGTGTAGTGGTTATGTTTTTAAAAGGGTTATTTGCTAGGTTTGGAGTTCCTAAAGCTTTGATTAGTGATAGAGGGACACATTTTTGTAATTCTCAGCTCAAAAAAGCTTTACAAAGATATGGCGTGACTCACAAATTATCTACAACGTATCACTCTCAATATAATGGACAAACTGAAGTTACTAACATGGCTATTAAGCTTATCCTAGAAAGATCAATGGGGGTACAATCCTAAAGGTTGGTCGAAAAAACATAATGATGCATTATGGGCATTTAGGACTGCCTACAAAACACCAACATGTTGTACACCTTTTAGATTAATTTATGAGAAAGCATGCCATTTACCCGTAGAGATCGAGCATAAGGCACATTGGGCATTAAAACAATGTAATATGGATTTAACGCTTACTAGCGAAAGTCGTCTTACGCAGCTTAATGAGTTAGCCGAATTGAGAGATTGCGCTTATGAGAATACTAGAATTTACAAAGAACGGACCAAGAAATGGCATGATTCTAGACTTTATGGTGATAAAGATTTTAAGGTGGGCGACAAAGTGCTACTTTATAATTCTTGTCTGAAGATGTACCCCGGAAAACTTAAGTCGAAATGGAGCGGTCCGAACATTGTTAAAACGGTATATCCATATGGGGCTGTAGAAATCATTGACAGGAACATGTTTAACTTCAAAGTGAATGGACAACGATTGAAGAAATATTACAAAGGTAACATTGACAAAGAGGATTATGAAGTTATAGAGTTCGAAAACGGTGTAACGTAAGGCTGAAGGGAGTCTAACTTAAAGACTCTTACAAAAACAAAAGTGCTTCCCGGGAGACAACCCGAACAGTTTTTATTTATTTTTATCAAGTCTATCTTCCCAGACATCAATACAGCATATCCGCTCCATACCATACGACGTATTGAATGTCTGGATGTTATCAGTCCTTTATTTTTCTGCATTTAAAACTTTATTATCAGTTTTGTCTATACGGCATATTCAAAAGAACTGACTCGTATAGTTATTTTTTACAGGCTTCTCTATACGGCGTATCCAGGTTTTTGGATACGGCGTATTGGTTTCATGTACATTTCATTTTTATTTTTATTAACAGTAGGTACCCGAGATAGGAGTGCATGGTTTTCTTATATTTTGCACAGGACCTCGCTGGAAAACAAATCGACAACGTTGGTGAAGTATCAATAAATCTAGAATTCTTGCTCATAAACTCAACTTGGAGAATCTACCGAGCAAACATCATGGGAGTTTCTCGTTCTAATTCTTTTAATTTCCCGTTTTTAATGTTTTTATCTATATAATGAGGACGTTGTATAATTTAAGTGGGGGGATGAGAATTAGAACGTTACTTGTCCTATTTTTCACATTAAAATGCTTAAATTATGCTCAAATTAAAACAAAATTCAAGCATACTTTTGTGAAATTACTGGTTACATAACCTGTACACATAACCCTTATCAGATATTGTGAGGATTCAGCCTTATCTGTTTTCAAATACTTACCCAAAATCCTACAAAAATATGAGTGTGCCGGTGATGTTGTAGACTTTAGAACTTGGCTTGGTATATCTATTCGAGACCACAATAATGAGTACTATGGATTTAGATGGAGTAACTTGTTTAAATTGGTAAATTTCTAGGATTACACCAAAAAAGCCTTTATATGTTGTATTATTAACTAACTACACTGATTAGTTAACGCCCGTATAAACCCTTTGTTTACTCTTATTTTAAGAGTAAGATACTCCTAGAATAACCAGTAGAGCCAATCCTTTAGGATAAACACCAACTATTTGTTTTGTTACACCTTTACACCTTAGCCTATCCTGTTAGATTAAGTCCATTTATTAGTTGCTAGTTGCTTAAAGTGTAAAGTATGTATTTCCTGTGTCCTGTGTCATTTTCTATCTCTGGTACGGTTGGGAAGAAATTTGCACATAGCAAAATAGGGATGTAAAAAGTAGTCAAACTTATGTATTTTTACTATCATCACAATTATTGGTACGTCCGAAGAACGAGAAATTATGGAAGAAATTATCCAGAGTTATTATGATCGTGAAGATGGTGAAATTACACCGAGATTCGTAGTATTGTATCATAAAAAACAAAAAAATTAGAAAATTGCAACAAAAAAGAGGAGGAAAGTCTGAAGACAGTCGGTTCGTTAAAGCTTAAATCGATGATATTATTTGAAGGATCGATTATTTGTTGATAGATGGTTATAAATCAACGATGTAAAGTTTTGTATAAAGTGGTAGATATCGCCACTTGTCTTTGTAAAAGTATGTAAAGTATGGGATGATTGGGAGTTAACCGTTACGGGAATGCCAACTAAGGTTGTTGATCTATGATCAAGACGTTTGTGTATATAGTTGTGTCTTTATCATGGTAACGGTCGGGAAAAGTATCTAGCAACTTATACATTATCTGTTTGGACTTAGTCTATTTGTTCCATAAAAAATTTATTTAACAACAATTATTTCCCTTTCCTAATCACTAACCCTTAGGTTTTATTTGAATGAGGATGCGAGCAATCATATGTGTCTTTTCCGTCGTTAAGGCCATGTATGTGTATTTTTGTTCGCCTTGTTGGTTAATTACTTTTTGGTGAAGATTAGAAGATCCATACCCTATATCACTACTAGTCCTACTCTTTAGCTTATTCGAGTTAAGGTTTGAATGCAGTCATATGTGTCTATCCTATCGTTATGGGTGCGTATGTATGGTCTTTGTCACCTTTCTGGAATATTGGTATCAATAGAGACTAGATAAAGTGATCAAACCCTTATAAGCCTTATAAATAAAAACCCAATTTACCTTTATAAACTTGTTACTCCTTAGCTCTAGTGGTGGAGATGTGTATCCTTGTCAAGCCTATGATAGAATACTCGTCACAACCGAGCAGTTGAGCGAATTAGTTACATGTTACCACATAGATTAGTTGAGTGTTTTCATCTTCCTATTTCATGACATCAAATAAATGTGTACTAGTAATTAAACAAATAAATGCTTAACGGAAAAAATTCTTAGGGATACATTTTCATAAATTTCTAAAGGCTACTTGAGGACAAGTAGGATTCAAGTGGGGGGATATTTGATGACATCAAATAACGTCACTTTTATAGCATCATTTATCCCATGTAATGTGACAACAGTCTATTTTGGGGTCAGTAACCAATAGCAAACGCACGACTTTTGACTCCTTTAAATTATTTGTTTAGTCACTTTTATGAAGGTTGTGTCATTTTTAGCTCTAAACATTTTTTTACTTAGAAACCCTAGTGATACAAACGCACATTCGACCTAACGATCCTAGTTAATGGTTATTATGACCAATGATATCCTCAAGTTACATAATTATAATCAAAATTAATTTGTGTCACCCATACTCTAAGAAGTTAAGCATGTTCTATGATTTATGTCCTTTAAGTTAACCCATTAATGAAATTTATCGACTAAACTATCTAAGTCTCGACTTTACACACCTTATGAGTTTACAATAAACAAAAAATAAAAAAATAAAATGCATAAAACCCCTCCCTTCCCCCATGTGATGCAGCCTAAGGGGAGCCATAACAAAGCAACACTTGTTCCACTCTTATGCTCTACCTCCACAACAACCAATTAAAATCCATGCAATTTTTCTCTTCCCCATGTGTCATAAATACATACAACCTCTCTCTTTACTTACCATTCACTTCAAACACTTAAAACACATGCTCTCCTCCCTCCTCTCTCTAGAAAATTCGTCCATCCACACCACCATAACTTCACCATCACCAAAAACTAATCTAGTACAAGAAATACACCTAAAAACAACTCCCACGACCACCACCACCACCTAGAAACTCTTGGTTAGATTTAAAAGAACAATAAACCTATCTTTAAAACCCTAAATGGCTCGGTATCAAACTTACTTGTTTAAAGAAATAAAATCTACAAAGGTATTTTCATGATGCAAGACGACTTGTGTCCAATCTTGCACCAAAAGCTCTTATTTTGGTCATTCTCGTACTTTTTGTTAACATGCATATAAATAGACTTTTGAATAAATAACATACTGAGGTTTTGTCATATACATACTCTAAAAAGGTTATGAAAATGAATGATGGTCTTGGTTGGGTCATTTTTGGTCTTTGTTATAAAAAGAATGCATGAAAATGATGGGTAAGATAGGGAAAACCTTGCTGATTAGAATTTAAAGTCTTACTAAAAAAGGGTATAACTTGATCATAAATACATGAAATAAGTTCAAAACACCTCTCAAACTTCATTTAATATGTCATACTTGAAATCCTAGAGGTTTGGTTAATGTTGCAGTTGTCGTAAGGGACTTCTATAAGAAGTTTTACAACTCCCTAGTGTTAGGAATACGAAAGTATCAGTCACTTCCATAATTATTGTATGACGGGCTCGTGGTATAATTGTTAGAACTTAAGTAAGCTAGTAAGGCCTAAGGCCTAGGGTAAGCCCGTCAAGAATACCATGGCCGGCCACAGACTAAGTGTTTATACCCCTCTCTATGCCTTGGAGAGGGTTGATTGTTCACTTTTCTTAATCTAATTTTGTTCATTTTCCTTTCTCTTTCTAGAAGTGTTCATCCTTCCTTTCTCTTTCTAGTTCTTCATTCTTTTATGTGTAAGATTAGATAATCTATATTCTTCAATTGGTATCAGAGCCATGGGGTGATATAGTTTGGTGTTGTGTGCGTTTGTTTACTTGGTTTTGTGCGTGCGTTTTTGGTTCAAACCATATACAAAAGATTTTATCTTTTGTGTGTTCTAATACCATAAAGTTGAGTACTTTCTTAGTTATCTATCATAGTATGAGCTTGTTTAAAAGCATAACTTTCAAAACATCACAAATCTTTATTTTTTTGTATTTTTGGTTCAAACTAGTTTTTGGGTCCAAAATCTTAATCCGAAATTTTTTTGTGTTAAATTCATAAAGTTTGTGTTTTAAGGTTCTCATAGTCTTAGAATAGAAAGAAGTATAAGTGATTTCAAGTAAAAACATCAAAAATTGTGTTTTTAAGTGATTTGAAGTGTTTGAAGACGGCTTTTATACACACTGTTTCAATCCAACGATTTATACAAGTTGAATCCAGCGATTTATACGTATTTGAATTCAACGATTTATACGTGAGGCATTCCAGCGATTTATACGTGTCAATTCCAGCGATTTATATGCGATAATATCCTGCGATTTATACCAAAGTTATATCCAGCGATTTATACCTGAAATAAAATCCAACGATTTATACCTCACTATACATGGCGATTTATACTTGTTTTCAAACGGCGATTTATACGTCCTTCTTAGTAGGGGTGTGGACGGTTCGGTTTGGGTCGATTTTTGGTAGAAACTTAAACTGAAACTGAATGTTCGGTTTTACTCATAACCATAACAGAAACCGTTCGGTTTTCATCAGTTTGGGTTTTTTGGTTTTTGGTTTAGTTTCTTAGTTTCTCGGTTTCCTTGGTTAACCACGTGAACTTGGGCTTGGGCCCAACTTGGGCCAATTTAGCATAAAATGAGATCTTAAAAACCCGTATAAAATTGATAACTATGAACCTAAATTAATCCAAGTTTTGGATTTTATTATTAAGAGAACATGTTTCTAGCTCCACATACAGTTACATGCTAACTTTAAGTCACTCGTATTGATCTTGTGGTTTATATTAGTTGAAATTTCACGTTTGATTTCCCCAGATGGATTAATGCGTTAAGCAATCTAGTAAAGGCCCAAATCCAAAGTTATTATTTTAGTAATTATACTAATTGATATTTAGTAATATTGTTTTACTAATATTAAGAAAAAAAATGTATATTAAAATTAAAGAAATCGGTTCGGTTCGGTTTTTTCGGTTTGGTTTTTTTGGTTTTCGTTCGGTTTTGGTTTTTTTGGTTTTTTTTGCTCACCCCTACTTCTTAGGATGATTTATACTCGTACCTTGGAAGATTTATATAGCCTTGGGTATTTATACGGTTTTTCTGTGATCTGTAAAATACTGCGAAGTACTTTCTCGGTTTTATGAAGAATAGTAAAATCCCGTGTGATCTTAAGATTCATCCACTTAATACAAACATCAATTTAACACAACAACCTTTTATCACTGAACGATCAAAAGGTTATATTTTCTCATCAAATTGAAATGGATTCTATTATTCCACTTGGACAAAAGAATACTCTTGCTGAGTACATGATACTCGCCGGTGCTGACAATCGTCCACCCATGTTGGACAAGTACCTGTATAATTCGTGGAAAAGTAGAATGGAATTATACATGCAAAACCGAGAGCATGTAAAACAACTTTCTTGAATGGCGAGCTCAAATAAGAGGTCTACGTTTCTCAACCAGAAGGATTTGTTGATCAGGACAACCCATTGCCTGTGTACAAGCTTAAAAAGGCTCTCTACGGTCTCAAACAAGCACCACGTGCATGGTACGACATGCCATCAAGCTTCCTAATCTCACAACATTTCTCCAAAGGTGCAGTTGATCCAACACTCTTCACACGGTAAGCATGAAACGACTTATTACTGGTACAAATTTATGTTGACGATATAATATTTGCATCCACTAATACTGCCATGTGTAATGAGTTTGCTAATCAGATGACCACTAAGTTCAAGATGTCAATGATCGGGAAAATGTCATTCTTTTTAGGATTACAAATTTCACAAAGTCTCAGAGGCATCTTTATTAACCAATCTAAATATGCTTATGAAATTGTTAAAAAATATGGTTTGCTTACTACTGATTCTGTCGACACACCCTTGGTAGAAAAAAGTAAACTGGATGAAGATCTACAGGGGAAACCAGTTGATGCTACACTTTACCATGGCATGATTGGATCCCTTATGTATCTTACATCCAGTAGACCTAACCTTATCTATGCAGTCTGCTTATGTGCTCGGTATCAGGCAAAGCCTATCGAAAAGTACTTACAAGTGGTAAAACGAATCTTTCGATACCTTAAAGGAACCATTAATATGGGTCTCTAGTACTCGAAGGATACCGGTATATCTCTATTAGCATATGCAGATGCAGACCATGCGGGGTGTTAGGACACTAGACGTAGTACATCGGGAAGCGCTCAGTTCTTAGGTAACAAACTTGTTAGCTGGTCGTCCAAGAATAGAAGCAAAGAGCATGCTATATCGAGTTACAGAAGCTGAATATATTGCCTTATCTGGGTTGTTGTTGCTCATAAAAATCCTTTGGATTTCGTTCACAGCTAACCTGATTATGGCATTTCAGTTCAATAAGATCCCTCTGTACTGCGACAAACAAGAGTGGATTGCTTTATGCTGCAACAATGTTCAACATTCAAGAGCTAAGCATCATCGATATTCGCTACCATTTCATTAAGGAGCAAGTAGAGAATTGGAATCGTGGAGCTATAGACTTTGTGTCCCGAACTAAATACCAACCGGCTGACATCTTTACTAAACTGTTGTCTCGAGAGAGATTTAACTTCTTGATCGATAAGCTAGGTATGAAAAGCATGTCTCCTGAAACGTTGAAACGTCTAGCAGAGGAAACGGACGAGTGATGGTGGTAACTCATATCCTATATATATGTATATATGAAAACATAAAAAATCCAAAAAGATTTTCCTTTTATAAAATTTTACAAAAACAAAAGAAAAAATTAAAAAAATCAAAAAATATAAAAAATATGTAATCTCTGGCCATATTCTTCTGAAAATCGATAACATTTACGGCCTTAGAAATTTCACTTAATAATGATACGAGGCTGGTAAATGAAGTTCGAGCAAAAGTTTCAAAAGCTTTCAAAACATGCCAAAATGGCTTGCTATTATTTCAGATAGCAAACCGGCTTTTTAAAGGAGTATGTCCCGTCAAAAACGAAATCTTGACCTCACCAGACGGAAAATTTATTTTTCATCGGGATGAATTACTTTTATATGCATTAAAGGCTTGTGTTTACTTTGCAACACAACCCGTGCTTCTTATATACAATAAGTGTACGTGTCAGTGCACGCTTATGTGGGCAAAATAAGAGAAAAATTCTTATTTTTTATTGGTAAAAGTTGTCTTCAAAATGAATAAGTGTTTTCTCAGTAATCGCAAAAAGATTTTTCAAAGACAATTCGACTACTCAAATAATGACAACAACTCTTTAAATAGAAAACGGGTCATTATTTGAGGGGGAGAAATTTTCATCAAATAATCTTTTAAAATGGTCTTTCAAAATAAGTCACGGAATAAACGGATAAAGTTTTTGATAATGACGGATAACAATTTCAAGGGAGTTAATGGATTTTAACTACACGACCTTTAGATGTCATTTGTTTCAAACTTCAGGGACTTATTTGAAATATGAGACCTAGTGAGTATAGGCTTTAAACGACATTCGAGCAATATTGCCAACACCTCATAGTTGTAAAAGACTTAGGATTGTTTAGAAATGATCATCTAGTTTAATAGCCTTAAAGTTGATTCTCACGGGATAGATCTAAGCTTAGTTTTACCTCAAACACGATCTCAAGAATATGTGCGTACAAGGTTTTGCTGATTCCGAGGTGTCGAAACCAGCAAGGGTGGAAGGAAGGTATCTAGATGTATTACTTTGATAGAGTCCATGGCCTTCTTTTGAAGTCACCTTCTTTAAATTTTAGGCCTTCCTTTGTTTCTTTCGGGTGCACTATTTTAATCACATGGTGGAAGAGACATCTCGTCATTAGTCAATATGCATCATTTGAGTCCCCAGGGGGAAGTGTTAGGTGTATAATTATTTAAAAACATATATGTATAATTCTTTTGATTCATTAAATTAAATGTTCTCAAAAACGGTTAATCACTAAGCTTATTTTTTAAAGAGAGTAGAAATAGTTGAACTAACGAGGTACTTCGCACATAGGTTTCGATTAAGTATGATGATTCCTTATGTTAGTCAGTATTTGCAGATGAAATGAGTACATTTGGCGGACTTAGTTGACTTAGGTGTTTTCATTTCGACTACTTAGAGGGTATAATTGTGACATCCGGGACTTAGTTAACTTTGGTGTTTCAATTTATATCATCATTATTATGTAAGGAGAAATACGGACATCCGGGACTTAATTGACTTTGGTTTTACGGTTTCGAATTAATTGTGTTCTTCGGATATTTAGGCTTTTTACATCAAGACTGCTTGAGGTGGCTTGCAAGAAAGTTTTGAATTTACTCAAAGAAGGATTGTTGATTTAGAGGGAAGCTAAGACAACTTCTTTTGAGAGACTACGGGGAAGACCTACGACTGCTACAAAGAACCGTATGATTCTATCATATGATGTTCTCATCATTCAGGTCAAACCTCGTACATAATAATCTTGTAAATACATAAATGTGTTGTGTAGACTTAAAAATTAGGCATATATAGTGTTTGAGTATGAATTTTCAAGAATTTCTTAGTAAATTCAAGAATTTGAGGGGGAGCATTAAAATTGTTAACATACTCAAAATTAACATACTCAAACACCATATAATTACCCTAAGAATTTCTTAAAAATATAACATATAAAATCACCATATAATTTTTTACCTATAATTTGGGGGAGCATTAAAATTGTTCCGATACAGCTTGTTAATAATTGGACCTTTTTTCCCGAAAGCAGCTATATTTGAATTAATTGATATCCAAAATATCAAGAGATTTAACATTTTTAATAAGGGGAGAAAATGTGATTAAATTTATGGACTTATAATGATGATTTTTTAAGATCCTCATGTGTTAGCTCTAACCCACATATGTGCTAAACTCTTTCGATTAATCGATGCACATATGAAAGGGGAGCAAATGGTTACGTGATTGGCTAAAATATGAAATATCCAAAAGGACGACCATTTAAATTATTATTGGAGTTATAAAGGTGGTTAAGTTTTAGGTTATTCATTTCCTATGATCCTGCTAAATAATGGAGGGATCTACAGGGATATTTCCATAGTTAGTGTTTGAAGTCCTTAGGTCATAAACAAAGAGGTTAAAGAAAAAAAAAAAACTGAGATTAAGGGGAAAAAGTGCCGACTGAGATGGAGTTATGACTCAGATACAACCCAACAAGGTACTAGTTATGAAGTCTCAGTAAGCGCTGAAGGGGTTGAAGAATTAAAAAGAAAAGTTGAGATAAAGGGTGAAAAGAAAAAAGCCCCTCCTTACATTTAGGAAGAAAACGAGGTCATACATTGCTGCCAAGAATTCACAAAGATGATTGCTGACATTGAATAACTGACCTCATGGACCCAGCAGTGATGCAATGCACAAAACCCTCCTAGCCACTAGATTCTCTCAAAAAGTTGCTGTTTCATTTCTCACGGTAGCTTTCACGCATTTCTATCACGTTAGATTTCAACGCATTTCATTTCAACTTTCTCACTCTCAGGTTTGTTTGGTATTTATTAAAAGGTGACAGTCTGTCTCAGCCTCCGATCCACTAAACCAAAGTGCATTAATTTGAGTCTAGAGCAAAAGAGTTATCACATTAAATCTCATTAGGGACACATATGTCAAAATTATGCTTGTTATCTCACACAATGTGAATAACGAGAAATATATAAAGAGTCCTACGCATTATCCTTGTGATTTTGCCAGAACATTAGAGTGATACTTAAGTAATCACAATGAAGATGGAAATCCTGCTTGAGCCAACATCAAACAAGCTCATGGTAGGTGACTTGTGCAATTCTATACGAATCAAGCTTGTGACAACTGGAAAGAAACGATGGTGCGATTCTTAATTAATCAATCTTGTTCCAGTATATGAATTGACGATTGATGATGAACTTTTGAAATGATTAACACTCTCGATGTGTCACAAAACCACTTTAGCAAGTGACACGTTGATTGATTTTTCAAATCAACTTTTATTTCAATTGGTGAGATAGTAACTCACTGGTTCACTCTTATCGTTCTGTCTGCTTTGAGACGTTCCGGTAATGAGAACATGCTGAGTTTGATGAATCTAATACATATGTGTTAGAAAGATTCGATACTTCAGCTAGAAATATTGTCAAGGAGATTCTTCTTAAATTGAATCTACCTGATCACAGGTCGATCCTCACGGATTTGAAGGTTACTCCAACCAAACACGGGCAAATAACAAAGCCATATTCGTCTCCCCGCTTTATTGCTAACTGTTTTATTGCAGGATACTTAAAGATGGAGGTAAAGGTATCTGGTTCCAGCTGTCTCACAAATTCATGGCCATATGCTAATACCCGACCGACAAATATAAAGACATCATGAAAGCTTAAGTACATGTTTCAAGACTTTCGCTACTCTGATACAGTACATCTTTCTTGAAGTGACGAAGTATTAAAGTCAAAGAATTTCAATAAAAAGTTTCCGTCATTTGATATACAAAACGTCTTTTCTTGAAAGTGAGAAGGTGTTAAGTTATAAGGAACTTCATGAAAGATGCATTCATTTAAGCTTTAAGCTGTGTGTAAAATCAAGAAAGGTATGAGCATGTCGGTCTAAAAGTCACAAGTTCACAAGATGGCAAAGTTTACAAGATGGCAAAAAGAGATTATGCTTGGTTGATGATCTCAAGGTGTCGATCACCATATTCACATTAAGTCAAGATAATTTTAAGGGAACAAGCTCAAGCCTAAAGTCAATGATCACTACGCAATGAAGCAAGACAAAAGATCAACTATTACACAAAAAGGACTCAAGATCAAGACAAGAAGCTTCAACGATTAATGATCAATGCCACAAGGAGAGATCTATATGATCAACCTTTAGGGGAGATTGTTAGAAATACAGAATGTGTTGACCATTTATGAGATCTCATCGATCGTCCCTTAGGGGGAGTATTGTTAGGAATTCAGTTTTTAGGTGAAAGTGACGATCCCATTATCGATCTCAAGCCTTGGTTAATGTTAGTCATTTCAATGTAATATCTAAGTAAATTAACGGGCCGAACCCGACCTTATAGAGTCAAGGAAAGCCCATAGTAAGCCCGGGGGGGGGGGGTGGGGTGGAAACCCACGGCCCATCATATAGTATATAAACCCTCTCTACACATGGAGAGGGTGTTGGTTGAATCATTTTACACATACATTTAGTGTATTTTTATTATTAAAGGTTTAATATGCTTCACGAAATGATTTTAAATAACCGTTAGTTACCGTTATGATTTTATAACTAACTTAACGAGTATTTAAAAATAAACCAAAGGGACTAAAATTGACAAAACCCGAACCTTATGGGTGTCACTTGTTGGCCGACCCATATAGCTTCTAGAAGGGGGTTTTGGGATCAATTTTGAAGATAAGGGATACGAGTTGTATTGTGATGAGGAATTAAAGGTATTCTAGTTTATTTAAAACTAAGGTTTGGTGCCTATATAAACACCCACCCCTAGCCTCATAATTCATTCATCACACACGACATTCAATCATCAAAACATAAATCATACGATCTACCTAAAACTTCACAATATGTGTCGTTTGTTTTTCTCCAAGTAGGTGACAAAATACAAAGCAATATCTATATTGTGTGCATGCAAGTAGTTATTTACGTATGCATGTGTTAGTATAATTTACATGAAAAAGTAGATTACATCCACAGATCTCTATTCCTTTTCTTATACATACTGATTCAAACACAAAATCTATTTGATACATTGAAAGATGACCTTAATCGTATCAAATCTCTCATCATTGGTCCTTCTACTCAATTTACCTCCTCAATAACAACCTCCTCACCACAATTGAGCACTCTCGAATGCTTAATTTCCCTAAATAATAAACAAACCATCTTTTGCTTATGGCATCTTCTAGATTTCAAGAATCCACTAGTCTAGATATATGTCTTAATATGTCTTTACTTTGTGCTTATCTACTTTATCTTATAATGATTCATACCATCATAGTATGATTCTATCTTATCTCGTATTTAGTTGTGCTTGCAATTAATGTTTCTTGTATGAGTTTCTTAAGTGATGAATAAAACTACTTTAAGGTTTAACTTGCATGAATTGCTATATTACTACTAGTTGGGAATATATTCTTGCACTTGTACTTTTAACTTTGTTTTGTAGCAAATAATTTTCATAAGATCGATCCCTTGGTGCCCCAAATGAGGGGGGCCTACATCAAGGGGGAGTCTTGATATCGTCGACTTCTTTCTTTCTTCAATAATTCGACGATCATCCTTTTTGAATTCGAAAAAAGGGGGAGAAATGGAAGGAAACTCATTAATAATATTGAAACATTTAATTTTATACAAAATGAGTTTATATTTTGTCATCATCAAAAAATGGGAGATTGTTAATACAAATAATGTCTAAAAATGTTATTTATATTTTTTGACCTCTCAATGTTATGATAATATGAAAATGTAAAAACCTTTACGATAAAAATAAATGTTTACAAATTATTAATCGTAAAATTCCATTTTTTAAGATTAGTGATCACTTAAGGTACAAACAAATTATTAAGCGTGATTAGTGATCAAGAAAATATTTTTTCTTAACCATTACATTTTCACAAAAGTATTTTCACAAAATAAATATACAAAAATATTTTTTAATACAAAAAATGTTTTATTTAAATAATAAAATTTGAATCTGGTTTTCCCTCCAAAATGAAAGCTTCCATACCAGATACAACCTTCCCCACAAAAAGACAAAAATAGGAGCGGAGTCTAGTGGCGGCCCCCTTATAGGTCTGGCGGCCCCCAGATATATCTGGGACCGCCGAGACCGTCGCCAGCTAGCCGTTGGAAATCTTGTCTATAAATACTGCACTATTTCTGGCAGAAAAACACACCTCTTTGCACGATTTTTTCTAGTCTTCTTTCTCTCTCTAAAAACCTTCTTTCTCTTACTAAATCTCTTGATCAATAACATTGTTTGATCGTGTTTCAAGTGATCAAATCTCTTCTTTTCATCTCTCCTCTCATCTCTATCAAGTGCACGAGAAGAACATTCGTATTCGCCAAGAAATGAATTGTTATTTAGTGATCTCTTCTCTCTCCTTCTTAGTATTATATATCTGTTGTAATTATCTTATGAAATTGTGTGATTCGGATTGTGTGTAAATCCGATAGTGTAGATCTTGTAATTGTGTAGTGCTTGTGAAGTGGTAGATTGGTTCTAGCTAAGATTAGGACTCGACATTTAGCTTAGTGTCGGAAAATAACGTAAGCTACGTGTAAACGGTTTTCTCCACCTAAAGGGAGCTTGTTGACATAGTGAAATCTCGAGTAGGATACTCGGGGAGTAGAGTAGGGCGAAGAGGAGCTTCATAGCCAAACTATTATAAATTTGGGCGTCTTGGTTTGATTGTTCCTTTCCTTAGCTCTTTATATTGTAGTCATTATTATTTAGTATTAGTTTAGATATTTACATTGTTGATTCATATTGTTGATTGGTTGAACATACAATTCGAATCTAAGTATTCTGAAAGCAAAATTTTAAAACATAAAACGAATCTATAAACTATTCATCCCCCTTTTTAGTTTTCACATTACGTTAATGTTTTTTTTCTTTTCTAGTTTACTACTCCAGTTCGAGCTTTCGCGATTTCGCCACTCGGATTGCGAGGGAGTATTAGATGATAGATATGGCCCAAGCCCGATTGTAGGTTGGGTCCATTAGGGTTTCTAGTATGTTCTAGGTTACATTATAAATACCGTATCAATAATACATATCTCTTATGGGGTTTTCATTGTCTAACAATCATGTCAATATAATAATTGTTATGTATCTTCTTAGTATCCTTAAGTTTCTATTTGCTGAGTTTGCATCTCAATTCAAGATCAAATAACAATAACTCTTGAAATCAAGATCAAAAGGTTAACCAGACTAACAAATCAACCACAAATAGTTACAACAACTATTCTGGCATGACTAGAGCTGAATACAGCTTTTTTAGAGAGATGAATGAGAGTTTTTTTAGTTTAGAGAGAAAAAGAATCAAGGTTATGAAAACCTAAAGCTAAGATAAACTAGCTTTATATAGCCTAGCTAATAAACTTTTTAAGACTTGCATAATCATAATCCGCCCTCCAACTTTGTCTTGACTGCTAACCCGGCTCCAAACTTCAATAACAAGCTTAACAGAGAATGAAAGAATTACACAATAAATCCCTCAACATTAATATTGAGAATAAGATTATCATTTTAACACTCCCCCTTAATCTTATTTTGAAATAAATCAATAAGATTAAGCTTAGAACACAACAGGTTATGTTGTTTTATATCTAATCCCTTTGTTAGAATATCTGCTATTTGTTTAGTAGTATTTATTTTCATCGTTTCAATAATATGATTGGTAGCAATTTTAATTGTTAAGTTATTGTCACAGAGCACCTTCACTGGTAAAGATTTTCATAATTTAAATCTTAACAAGAATTTTTAAAACCCATATAACTTCAGATGTCACAGAAGTAAGAGATCTATACTCTGCTTCTTTTGAGGATTTAAAAATGGTGTTTTTTTTGCTTTTTCTAAGAAATAAATGATCTACACATAAAAGCACAATACCCTATAACAGAACTTCTAGTATCATTACACCTTGCCCAGTATGAATTTGACTAGACCTTAAGGTCAATACCAGATGCCACACTTTTAAGTACATTTAACCCCTTACCTAAAGAACTTTTTAAATACTTGATTACCTTAAGAGAAGTGTGTAATTAAGCAACTATATAAGCAATATCAAGCCTAGTTGTATAAGTTGGGTGTAGTTAACCAACTGTATGAACTGACTAAAACAAGAAACTATATAAGCAATAATCAGGCCTAGTTGTAGTTAAGTAAATCAGTTTACCAATAAATTTTTCTTATTCAGTAATGTTCTCAAGCTTAAGATCACTATCATTTGGTTCTCTTGACAAAGCAATGTTTGGCTGCATAGGAATATTGTAACATTTCACATTTTTAGGTCATTTCCCGACTTAATTTTTTTTCATTATTTATTTTTAGGTTTTTACACGTCCGCTTTTAATTATTATCTTATAGTTAAATCGCGTAAACTAAAAATCATCATCCAACGTAAATGGACACCAAGCAAGTTAAAGTTTACATCAAGCAAGTGTTATATGATTATTAAGAACATAATTTATAACCTTTCATATTTTATTTTTATTGGTTACATAAAACGCTTACGTTTCGCAATAAAATACATTTAGACATACCCGGGAAATAGGGTTTTCTTGAGAAAACTAGGGTTTCTTAAGTGCAAGCTTGGATTTTAAGGCTAAACACGGGTTTAGCATTTGTTTCTCATCATCATCATACATCATAAGGTCTATTTTAAACCTTTATGCTTTCATTTTATGAGTTTTTTTTTGTATATAATGTGTATATAGTGAAATCACCATTAGGTATACTTTTGAACATGAAAAATATAATTTTTCTTGTGATTATGATTTTGTGCACTTTCTCACATATTGTGATGATGGTAATATCATGAAATAAAGGATATATAAGTCTTGTACAATCTCGGTTTTTTTTTTTAAGCAATAAAAAGGTCAGTATATAAACTTCTACATTAAAAGTTAATCAAGAAAGTTTTGATTTCATGTTAAGGTTATTAACTTGTGATCTGATGATCTTGGAACAAATAGAACTTATGGACATTATTATATGTATAAACATATAATAATATATATTATAAAAGACTCTGTGGTAAATTGTGAAGTTGAAAAGTATATATAAAACACTTATTATATAAATAATTATATAAAAGATCATATAGGGCAGTAGGTTTTCGAATTCCAAACAGGGGATTTTATGTTTTTATAAGATAATACAAATCACGACGATTCCGAAAAGGTAAGAAACTTGTTAAACGGATTAATACCGAAAAGTTACGTCAAAAACGAGTTATAATTAATTAAACGGAGGTTTATAAAAATGACTTTTATAAAAACTTATATCAAACAGCAAGTTTGATATATAATAAAATAATACATATTTTTAGGATTCCAAAATGATAAGAATCGTAATTTTTCAATTAATAACGAACGAGTTATGAATTTCGCGAGTTTACGACAATTAATACTTTTATAAAACTATTTTTATAAAAGTTACTATTCATGATAGAAAGTTATATTTTTGTAAACCTCATAAAATTATAGAACTTTCAAAAACGAGAACGTCCTTGAAAGAATCGTTAAAAACGGAGCTATAACGAATAAAATACGACATTTACGGGTTTTACGACGACGAATACGGATTATTTTTTATAAAACTCACGTCTGATTGTGAACAGTACAAGTTACTGTTCACCAGAGGGTCAAAATTTGAAAAATGTCCTAATTTGGATAATCGTCCTCATACGAAAGAGGGGCATAGAAACGTTAAAATCGGGCCTTTTAAAACGTAAAAAGGTTATGCTAGTTTTACTAAAACGGTAATTATTTAACGTTTTTACTTATTAAACGAATTTTACAAAAACCTTTAGTTGGTGATTGAGCTTTATAGATTTTTATTTGGTTACTCAAAGTACTTATATTAATAGGGGTTTCATAATGAGGCCTCTTGGATGGCGTTTCGACGACGTTGTTGGATTTACGATTTAAAGTGTCCTATCCTCGAACGGTCATGTCATTGACCTCTTTAGATTATGATAGCCCGAACGATAGTACGATTTAACCAACTATCAGATTATATTTGAGTACTCTGTAATTATTACGACTATGATGATTTAGGTTGCATTCGATTTCTTTTACGTGACGCTTTATCTGCGATATTTGGAGTATTGAACTCAAGTGTGAGTTCATAGACCACAATTTTTACGAATTTCAATGATCTTTTAATTATGGGGGTTAGTAAAACGTGGCTTTTTGTTTATAAATTGGACGCAAGTATTGATTACTTGTTGCATAAGGAGCGATAACCAAGTTAAGCCCATTATCATGAACTGGTCAATTGCAATAGATGTAGTTGGGAATTAACTATGTGAGCGCGAATGTTATTCAATAGATCTATTCGGGAAACGACTCCTCCCCGTTTCGGCAGGTGACTAATCTATCACCGAGAAACGACGTCTATAAGCATGTCGAATTTTAGGATGTTGTCGGGTTAAAACATCTTTACGGGATGAGGAGCATGTTATTTTGGAACAAGACTGTCGAAGCTTCGTGTATGAGCTTAGTGTAAAAGTAATCTAGTTATGTGATGACTCATGTGTTGCATTATCCCTGGAAAGAAAGTCTTGTGGTCCTGCATATTATGATTTCAAACCTATTGATTCACCAATATTATTGTTGACGTTTTTAAGCAATGTTTTCAGGAGATCAATAGGCATGGGATGCCAGGGATGCATTGGGTTACATTTTGGATTGCACGCTTAAAGATTTAGGTGCATCATATTTTGGGAAATGTATTGTCAACTTTTGTAATATTCAACAAAGAACAAGTAAAGCTATATGCTTTTTTATTAAGTCTTTCAATTAAATCCAATGTATCATTTTAAACGAATTTTTGTGTCGTTCTTATATATCTTGTGCTATTGATCTTGAAGTAACACGCCCCGGACCCTTATTCCGCTGCGACCCAATTTGGGGGTGTTACAGAAACCGAACCGAATTTTTTCGATTTTTGAAAAAGTAAAAACTGAACCATCGGTTTCTAGTTTCGGTTCGGTTTTTTTGGTTTTCGGTTTGGTTTCGGTTTTTTTTGGTTTTTCTGCTCACCCCTAAAGAAGTCTAAAGTGACTTGTTAGAAGTGTGGGAAACCT
>BQNB010004185.1:0-109436 GCA_026074375.1 Tanacetum coccineum | reverse complement strand
TTCGAGGGAGATTGTTAGCCTTAAAATATTGAGTTGAACAAGGAAGTTCGTTCATCATATTAGGTCTTGGTCACTTAATTAGTTATATGTTGTAATAGGCTAGACGTGTAAAAGGGCTTATTTAATAATCTAATATTGTATGTGTAATGGGCCTAAGCCTAAGTCAATCCCAAGCCCATCCCACCTAGAAAGCCCATGGCTCATTAGGGTATTTAAACCATTTTCCACTATGGAAAATGGTGGAAAATGGTGTTGATTCTCATTTGTTATTTTTCACTTGTATGAATTAACCAACTCTAAATTTTTCTCTCTACATTTCTCTCTCTAGTTTATCTCTCTACAATTCTTCCTTTTCTCTTATCTATTTTTCTTGTATCAATGGTGAAGTGAACGTTATTTTGGGCTCTGATACCAATTGTCGAAACCCAAAATAACTTTCACTTCACCATTGATACAAGAAAAATAGATAAGAGAAAAGGAAGAATTGTAGAGAGATAAACTAGAGAGAGAAAGGTAGAGAGAAAATTGAGAGTAGGTTAATTCATACAAGTGAAAAATAACAAATGAGAATCAACACCATTTTCCATAATGGAAAATGGTTTAAATACCCTAATGAGAGCCATGGGCTTTCTAGGTGGGATGGGCTTGGGATTGACTTAGGCTTAGGCCCATTACACATACAATATTAGATTACTAAATAAGCCCTTTTACACGTCTAGCCTATTACAACATATAATTAATTAAGTGACCAAGACCTAATATGATGAACGCAACTTCCTTGTTCAACCAATATTTTAAGGCTAACCATTCTCCCTCGAACGTTGGTTCATTGTTTATACACTCCTTATGAGATCAATGAGATGATTTTGTCGTTAAGATCTTGTGGTCTTGGTCTCTGAATTCGTTGGTGGTTGTTCCTTCATGGCTTTGTGATCTTGATCTTGAGCCTTTATCCATTTGTCTTTCGACTTGTCTTTATGTCTGAGATCTTTAAATCTTTTCCTTGCTTGTCTTGATCATCTTTGCCACCTTGCGATCTTGTGTCTTGACCAACATGCTCATACTTTGCATCATCTTAAAAGCTTGTTAACAATCTCCCCCGAAGCTTGATTTCTAAGGAGTTATCTTTAATATCAGAGTTTGCGGAAGTCTTTGTCTTTAATTTTTGAGCTTTCATGATTCTTGAATCTTGATGCTTATAGAATGTCTTTGTAGATTGAGCATGAGCATGTGGTAATGAATCCAACTTTAGCTGGAATGAGGCATCACCATCTCCATCTTTATGTTCCGTAGGACCGTTTTACAGTATAAATATTATACCTGTGATCAGGTAGATTCAAAGAATCTCCTTGACATGGTTTCCAGCTCAAAGCGCTGGGTCTTCTAACACAGATGTATTAGATTTACCATGCTTGCTTGTTCTCATTACCGGAACGTCTCAAAGCAGACAACACAGTAAGAGTGAATCAGATAGTTACTATCTTTCTGATTAAGCCGTCAATTCATTTCCTGGAACAAGTTTACACGAAAAGTGTCGGTCACTTCCAAGTTGTAATAGTCTTAGCTCGTAGTTTATGTAATGAATAGATTAGTAATCTAGTCCGGTCTAAGACCCATGGGAAGCCCATTAGAACCCATGGGTCGGCCACAATAGGAAGTATATAATCCCTCTCCAAGGCTAGGAGAGGAGTTGGTTTTTCCATTTGTTCACATTTTCTTCAGTATTACACTTTCATCCTTTCCATTCCATTCTCTATCTCTAAAATCACAACCCACATCTCAATTGTCTATTGGTTTGATCATAAAGCTTAACATGTTTTTACAATTGGTATCAGAGCCATGGAGTGGTGTGTTTAGTTTTTGTGTTTGATTAGTGTTCAAAAACCTTTACAAAGAGCAAAATAGTGATTCAAATTTTTTTGGCTTAAAAACCTTAAAGTTTTCATTTTTATTGTTCCTATAGGGTTAGTAACACTAGTTGTACAAGATTTTTTGCGAAAAACATTTCAAAAATGTATCTTTTTTAGTTTTGAAAATTTGAGTTTTATAGTAGTTGGCAACCCGATACAAGATACTATGTAATTGGAACCCGAACGAGAAGACCGAAGTATATAACCGAACTAGAGATACCGAAACTAGATTACTCCCAGTTGAAATCGAATGAGTTTAATCTAAGTTGGAACCGAACGAGTCGCTTTCGTTGGAATCGAACGAGCATAACCGAACGAGGTTATCTTTGACAACCGAACTAGCAGAACCGAATGAGCCTGTTTACTTGGGAACCAACCTAGTTAGGACCGAACAGCGACACCGAACTAGCTAAGGATCGAACTAGAGTCCAATGACTCAGTCATTCTCTTGACAACCGAACTAGACAACACCGAACTAGGAAGTCTCTTTGAAAGCCGAACTAGACACCCGAACTAGTCAGTTCTTTGTAACTGATATAGTTCAATTTCCATTTAAGACCATGTAACTCAAAGTTTTTAAATTATACGGTTATTTTTTGACTTGTAAAATCTGTAATGATTAGATTAGTAATCTAGTCTGGCCCAAGGCCCATGGGAAGCCCATTATAGCCCATGGGCCGGCCAATCCATGTACTATATAATCCCTCTCCTAGCCTTGGAGAGGGGTTGGTTGTTTCATTTTCCATTTTTCACACACATAATACAATTCATCCATTCCATCCATCACAACCCACATCTCTTTCTCTTGTTCTTAGTAGATCATTAGATTACATGTTTCTTGAAAAACACTTGTATGATTCTTGGAAGAGCCGAATGGAACTGTATATGTTGAATAGACCTCATGGAAGAATGATTCTTGCCTCTGTTGAAAAAGGACCACTCGTTTGGCCTTCAATCACTGAGGATGGAGTAACAAGGCTTAAGGAATATATTGAACTGACTCCCGCTGAAGCCATTCAAGCTGATTGTGACATCAAAGCAATAAACATCATTCTCCAAGGCCTTCCAACTGAAATCTATGCTCTTGTGAGTCAACATCGTGTTGCAAAAGATCTTTGGGAGAAGATTAAACTGCTAATGCAAGGAACGTCGTTAACAAAACAAGAACGAGAATGTAAGCTGTATGATGAATTCGATAAGTTCACTTACAAGAAAGGAGAGTCGTTACATGAGTACTACTTGAGGTTCACTCTGTTACTCAATGATATGAACATCTACAAGATGCCATTGGAGCAATTTCAAGTTAACACCAAGTTTTTAAACACTCTTCCTGATGAATGGAGCAAATTTGTTACTGATGTTAAATTGGTCAAAGACTTGCATACTACCAATGTTGATCAGCTTCATGCTTACCTGCAACAACACGAAAGACATGCAAATGAAGTTCGTTTGATGCATGAACGTAACTCCGATCCTCTTGCTTTAGTTGCATCTCACCAATTACCTCCGTCAACTTATCAATCTCATCTACACACTCTCCCGAACTCTCAACTTCAACATCATGTTTCACCATATCCGTCTTCACAGTTTGTAACACCTTATCAGACTCAACAATTCACAACCAGTCAATCAACACCTCTTTCAATCACTTATCCATCAAATGAGTACCAATCCTCAGTTCACCACAACGTTTATTCTCCACAATCATCCATCCCACAATTGGAATATGCTCCCACAACTTACCAACATCAACAATCTGAATTTTCCCAACCAGACTCCGGTCTAATTGTTCCAGTGTTCCAGAAAGGGGATGATCCAATTGATGCGATCAATCACATGATGTCATTCTTAACTGCTGTTGTCACATCCCGGTATCCTACTACCAACAATCAGCTAAGGACTTCGTTAAACCCTCATCAACAAGCTACCATCTATGATGGTAAAAGTTACGTACAACTATTTTAGGGGAGACAATAACTACTTATGCTGTTGGAACATACAAGGAAAATACACAAATGGCTGCAAGTGGAAAGCAACAAGGGGAATCAATGGACTGTCAATGTGTTACAAATTAAAAGGGGGGGGGGCGTACATAAATTGCCAAGTAGTGTACTAAGCCCAAGAGGAATAAGGGATGAAACATGTTCAACGATAAAAGTGTTGCTGGTTCAAGCTCTAAGCAAGTTGGTCAAGACTTTAACAGAGAAGAAATATCATTTCTGGAAGATCCAGGAAATACTTCCTGGTCATTCAAAAACCTCTCAGACTGTCATCACCCAAATGTTGCTTATTAAGCCGATGATCTGGATGCCCTAAGACTTGATTGTGATGAACTCAAACTCAGCCAAGATTGCTTCTTGGGCGAATCTCTCTAGGAATGGCTCAGGATGCCACTCTACTTGAGTACACAATCCTGATAATTGACCTTGATTTATTCAATCAAAGTGAGCGATAATGAACGTCTTATGGAAAAGTCTAATGATGTGAGTTAGAAAGAATCTGAAATAACCAGTGATAGCAATATCATTCCTTTTTCTTAGTATCTAAGTGAAACCACAATAGGGAAACTGTCCAGGATTTCTAACTTTCTGCTCAACAAGGTGTCCCTCAGATATCTTAGATATGTTTGAACATTAAGTACCCAGTGTCTGCACTGCAACAATGTTATCTGGAATACAAAAGTGCCAATTAATGCTTTGTCTACGAGCTTTGAACAGATATAAATAAGGAGGTAAAAGATTTGAAAGAAATGCAATATGGTTCGAAAAACAGTTTTTAGGATCAAATGATACAGTTATCCGAGATTGTACGTCTTAAGGCAAATTCTTTTTGAACAAGTGCAAGAAATGGATTCTTTAATGAAAACAGTTTCTGATCTCAACATTGATTTAAAAATGGAAGTCAAAACACGATATATTGATATAGAGAAATTGCTTTAGAAAAGAAAATTAAGCAACTTTATAATATCATTTTCATAAAAGAGGTCAAATCTTGCGCAAACTGTTCATTTGATGATACTAAATATCATAATTTGTTATGATCACTCCACGAAACAAGCTATCGGTTTTCGAAAAATCTTTACTTATCTGAACGAAAGTTCTGGGAGTCAAAAGCCAAAAGCTGTTATGACGGGATATCCATTCTTAAAATGGTTACTAGTGTGGTTCCCTGATTCTATGAGGACAAATGATTTTGAAAGAACAAGATCCAATGTGTTGTAAAAAAATAGAGTGAACACTAAAACCCATTTATAATGTTGTTCTTAATAACTATTACTACAAATAAATTTGTTCGGACTATATGATTTATCATCTAGTGGCATGCCATATGGAAAGCGACTTCGGGTCCAGCTTTAAACCATCTCATTCTTCCACAACCGTCAAAGTTGGGTTCCAAAAAGAACTTCCTAAAGTAAGTATGGTGGATACTAGCTTGAAGAGCTTAAAACGCTATTCTTAATGGCTTTGATTGGTTGTCAAAGAATAAAACCACTGCCATAGAGTTAACTGAGGGCAAGTGGGGGTTGAGCATACATAAGCTTGTTTTCGAGTTGAAATCATTCGTTTATAAAAGATTAAAAGATATCTTCAAAAACTTCAATCCAATACTTGGTTGAAGAAACTTGCGATGTCCAACTAAGTCTTTTATTCAAATGGATCTGGCTGTCGAACAACATCGCTTGAAGTCCAGAACTTTCTAAGTTAAATGAATCAAGTTTTGTGAAAAATGAACGATCTTGGCACTAAGCCATTGATCATGAATTGTAAAAACTGTGTGAATTTGTCTGTGATGATGGTGTGAAAATTTGAATGATTGTCAAAAGTGTCTCGAACTCAAGGACTGAGCTTCTCTACAAATAGGATTTTGTTGATATAAAGAACTTACAATAAATCTTTGTAAGAGTTTTACGACTCTTGAAATACATTGCCATCAACTATTGAAGCTGGATTCTCACTTAACCAAGAAATTTTTCAACAAGAAAACAGTGTGTTAATCCAAATGCTCATGTTTTACTCGTTGTTTGAATTCAAGTGAATTGAGAGTCAGTCTCAAGCGAAAGACAACAGTCATTGTCAAGTTTTGAAAGAGCAATTAAGTCCTTTAAAACGAAATGTAGATGATAGTAAATTAAAATTGGACATGGTTGAAATTGAGACTATTAACATTGAATTGGAACAATAGAGGTGACTAAACTTGTTGCTAAGTATAAGCATTGAAACAGACTTATAAGCAACTTTATGACTCGATTAAAAACATAACGTGTTCATATCAAAGAACAATGTGATGCGGTTAATCTAAAAAGTCAATTATTAAAGTCCGGGGATAATTTTTGATTTTAATACAAAACTTCAGGAAACAAGGTTTGGTCTAGCAGCCTAAAAAATGAGTTAAAGGGAAACTTAAAGGAAAAGTATAGATAAGGAGGCTATTGAGACCTACACTCTGTTGATCCAAATGTGTCTAAGCCAGAATTTGGAACCAATCTACGCCAAATTGTTGAATAAAAGGACTGCTTCACTTCTCTATATTAAACCACTCAGTAAGAAGCTTTGGCTCTTTAGGATTATAGTCGAACATGTAAAAGCATAATTATCCTCAAGATTTACTTTTAGAGTCTGCCTTAGGCTATACAAAGTACATTCCAGGATTTGCTTTCACATAAGTAGATCTTGCCTACATCTACAATGTTGGTCCTCAAATAGTTGAGGTCACCACGAGGAAAGAAGGACAAGAATGTTAGGTTGCCGAATCACTGCACATACACAGAAAAACTCAAAAACCAGACTCCGTCTTCAAACTTAGTTTCTTATCAGAGTGTGTTGCTTTCTACAGGAGTAAGACTTTCTCTCTTAGTGCTAGCGGATTCACAGCTTAAGGCAATACCAGGAATGTTAGGAATCAGCAACGCCAAGTAGTAATTCGAAGAATAAAGATAGAGCTCACACTAGGATACGTTAAATCTTGTTTGAATAAAAAGGAATGGTACTGTTATAGTTATGGATTGCGTCTTTGCAAAATTCCAAGAAACCTAGATATATTCTGATTATGTCTGTCTTACCAGGGATGATTGATGTTCTTTTGATAATTTGTGTGTTTCTAATTATATGAATGATGGGATAATTTCGTGCTAAAACCTAAGAAGAGTAAAATCTAAGAAGAGTAATCTAGAAAGATATTTGGAATCCAAAGGAAAAGTGTTTGACTCAATAGGATATATTTGGAGTCCTCTACCGGTCGGACCTCACTATTGTAGGAATTGGTTTGCCTCTTCACAAATAGGATTACCATCTATTGAAGTGCCTTTTAGGAAACTAATTGTTCTAAAATCTGAATCATCTCAAACCTGGTTTAAATTGGTTTACTCAAGGTACCTAGGAAGTTTAAGAATACTGAGTCCGTTAGAATAAACTAAAGTTATTAAACCAATTGTTGCTAACAAACAAAGATCACAGTAAATATACTGGGGATCCTCAAAAAACCATTTTTCCATCTATTCTCTTATTGAATGTTGGTGTCTCAAATAGTCCTCTGGTAATTTGGACTCCGGTTGCTCAAAGCACATGACCGGAGAGTCGCTTCAGCATCACCACAATTTCTCCTC
Organism: Tanacetum coccineum; assembly: GCA_026074375.1. Classification (NCBI taxonomy): domain Eukaryota; kingdom Viridiplantae; phylum Streptophyta; class Magnoliopsida; order Asterales; family Asteraceae; genus Tanacetum; species Tanacetum coccineum. The sequence continues at coordinate 101,924 of BQNB010004185.1, read as the reverse complement.
AGTATAATTCTTGGGTACAGTCAAATCGGTATGATCAAGTTGCAAAGATAATGGGTTTATGGAGGACTATCAGATTGGGAATGTTACTTTATCAAGGGTTTTATATGTTGAAGGATTGGGCATATTCTTTTTTTTGTGGGGACAATTCTGTGATTTAAATCTCGAAGTGGCTTTGCTGTCAACACACATGCTACATCGCAATCTTGAAGGTGTTGATTTATTGTAAGGATCTCTGAAGGGGATACATCTTTATAACACTTCACTTGGAAATATGATGGAATCCTCTCTCTTTTGTCTATGTCAATGGGTCTAAAACCAAGTCTTGTTATGGCATTCATCGTCTATCTCACTTGAACTTTGGTCGTTTCTTCTCTCTTGCTAGACATGACTTGTTCGAGGTCTCAAATATGCTCAAGTTTGTAATGGATCACTTATGTTTTTGCATGTGCTTTAGGAAAAAGTTCAAAGAAAGCCCACAACATAATCTGAAGGTTACCAATCACAAGAAAAACTCTATCTGTTGCATATGGATTCGTGTGGGCCAATGCGTGTCTGCAGAGTGTGTCAATGGATAAGAAGAACATCTGTTAGTGTCGATGACTACTCTCAATTTTACTTGGGTAAAAGGTTTGAGGATCAAAAGATGAAAGCTCCAGCTTTTATTATCCAACTTTTTGAAGGATGATCCCAAGTACGAACCTTAAGGTTCAACAGTCTGTCGCTCTAGAACAGATAATGGAATGAGGTTATTAATCCAGGTCATTGCGTGAATATTATGCAGAAGGCTTGTCATCTCTCATGAAACATAAGTTGCACGCGCTCTCCACATGCAAATACGGTGTTGTTGATAAAGACGTAATCGTACGCTATTTGAAGTAGCCAGACTATGTGAAATTTATGCAAAAGCTCCTTTTTTTCATGGGTCGAAGTGGTTACCACAGCCTATTATTACCCAAAATCGTTCCATGAATCGTCGTTGTCATGTAAAACACTTTACGAGCTTTTACACGACAATCTCCCGTTCTATTCCTATATACATGTGTTTGGTGCACTTTGCTACCCAACGTATGATAGCGAGTTTTACGGCAAGCTTCAACCAAGGCTGACATTGGTATTTCTATTGGTTTATGCACCTACGAAGAAAGCATTTGATTTACAACAGAGTACAGACGAATATTGAAACCATTCATGTTGACTTTGATGAGTGACTAGCTATGGGTCCTGATCACAGCACGTTAAGAACCGTACTTCATGAAAGGGACTCCTGTAACAATCACTATTCAGGGACTCGTGCAAACCCTCAATCATTCAACACATTTGTCCAACCTTTGAGGATCTAACTAGGATTTGTTGTTTTCATACCAATGTTTGATGAGTCACTTAATCACCAACTTTTGTTGATTTACAAGCACCAGAAGTCTTTGATCCTCATTCCTGAAGCAGTTGCACCAGAACATGCTGTATCAACTGGCTCACTATTCCTTAATCTCTCAGTTGATCAAGATGCAAACATCACAATTAACTATATTTCAACACAAGAACTCAACTCCCCATTATTTCTCCTTGTTATGTGAAGAAGAGAATCATGATATTGAAAGTGACATATGGTATTGATCCATACCTTTGGTATTCTAATTCCAGAAGTTTCTTCTGATCCATCCTCATCATCGGATGTTATTCATACACTTGTGCTTCCCTAGATCACCTCGTTTCTGCACATAATAAGAATGGACTAAGGTTCACCCATTGAGGAATATAATCGGTCCCTCTCGACAGACAAAGAGTCCACTCGTCTACAACTCCATGAAAAGCCTTATTGTGCCTACTATGATGCCTTTTCTCATCTGTCTCAAACTAAGAACTACAAAGACGCATTAACTCAAGCATGTTGGATTGAAGCTATGCAAGAGGAACTTCATGAATTTGAAAAGTCTAGAAGTTTAGGCAATTGTTTCTCATCTGATAAAGCATTTGTCATCACTTTTAAGGGATTCTATAAGGTTAAGCTTGGATGAGTTAGGAGGTATTTGAAAACAGGCTCGGTGGGTCGGTAATGGTTATCGTCAAGATTGAGGGAATCAATTTTGGTAGAGTCATTTCGCTCTGGTCGAAAGATTAGAGGCTATACAAATTTTTTCTAGCTTTTGTTGCCTATGTGAACATATGGTCGTGATCAATGGATGTGAATAACTGCATTTATGAAATGGTAATTACGGGAAGAGGTTTATGTTAGACCAACGACGAATTTGTAGATCGATGACAAACCTAAATACGTGTACATGCTTTAAGAAGCTCTTTTTGGGTTGTAACAAAGCTCCTTCGGCATGGTATGATATGTTGTCTTCATTCCTGATATCCCAAGACTTCTCAAAAGGCTTAGTGGATCCTACTCTGTTCATCCGTATGGAAGGCAAGGAACTACTTCTGGTACAAATTTATGTCGATGATATTATCTTTGCTGCATCTACACCTGAACTTTGTGGATCTATTAATTAAATTAATGTGTTCAAAATCCAGATGTCGCATGATGGGTAAATTCTTCTTTTTTAGGACTACAGATCTTACTCAAAGTCCCAGACGGCATATTCATAATTCCAATCTATCTATTGCTCTCTGAATCACTAAAGAAAATATTGCTTTGAATCTTGTGACCCAGGTAGATACTCCCATGGTGGAGAATTTCCAATCTCGTTGAGGATTAATGTTGGAGAACGGTTTAGTCGCAATCACACAATCCATGGTAAGATTGGATCCATTCTTTATATTACTGCTAGTAGACTTGACCTTACAAGTTGCTATATGCATGTGTCCCCAGGTATAAGTCTCGGCCTACCGAAAAGCACTTAATGTCGGTAAAAAGGATCTTTCTGTATCTAAAAGGAATTGTACATCGAGGTCTTTGGTATCAGAAGATTTGTTCCTTTGCACTAACTGCATTTGAGATGCGGAATTCATGCTCGTTGTCATAGATGACACGCCGTACCACATCGGTTGTATACACACTCTTGGGTGATAGAATTGTGAGTTGGTCGTCTAAAACGGAAAAAAAGCGCTGCGATTTCCTGTACAGAAGCTGAAATATCTTTGTCTGGTTGTTGTGCCTCAAGTGCCTTTGATGAGATCTCAACTTACCGACTATGGCTTTGGATTCAATTAAATTCCAATGTACTTTGATACAAATAAGCGTTATTCGCTTTTGCTGCCAAACAACGTTCAACATTCCAGATCTACAGCTATATAGACATCAGGTTTAACTTCATCAAAGAGCATGTATGAAAAATGTGTGATCGAACTTACTTTGTCACATATGGTGTATCAATTGGAGTACATCTTTACTAAAGGTTAGGTAGAGAAAGAATTGCATTTTAATCACACAATCTGGGTATGCGAAGTTTTACGCCGGAGCTCTGAAAGTGTTGCCAGATGAGTTGCGAATAGTGGTGGTACCTTTTCGAATATCCTTTGTATCATATGTTATATTATTTACTCAGTAAAACCAAAAATAATTTTTCTATATAAATTTTATACAAAACAAAAGATAAAGTATAAATCAGAAAAGCCAAAAAGATTTGCATTTTATAAAACCTTTATAAAAACAAAAATAAGAAAAATACAAAAAGAAGTTTTCAAAATGGCATGTCTTCTGAAATCGATAACATTTACGGTCTTAGAAATGTCATTCAACAATGATAAACTGTAAATGATGTTCCGTAGCAGAGTTTCAAATGTTTTCAAACATGCCAAATGCTATGCTATTTTTAGATAGTAACCCGCTTTTCACCTTGAGGAAAACATGTCATCTAAAAGATAGTTGTTCCTAACAACGGGAATTTATTCTCGGGCATGGTCTACTTTATGATCATACAAAGGCTTGTGATTACTTTGCATCATAACCCGTGCTTCCTATATCAAATAAGTGTACGTTTCAGTGCATCTATGTGTATAAATAAGAGAAATCTTATTTACAATGGTGTTTGTTGTTTTTTTTCAAAAAAAAATCATTCCATTATCTGAAAATATTTTTCCATGTAACATTTGACTTCTCAAACAACGACCACAGCTCTTTCAATAGAAAACAGGTCATTGTTTGAGGGGGAGAGAATGTCAAATCTCTTCGTCTTGATAAAATGAGCTTTTAAAGGGAAAAGGTTTTTAAACAATAACATAATATCTCTTGATAGAAAGTTAATTAAGTTTAGCTTGCTTGTGCCTTATGTGTTATTTGTTTATGCCTTTAGGGTGTAGTTTGCTAAATTATGTACGTCCTATAGGTATGAGAGTACACAAAACAAATTTAGGTCTCCACTTTGTGCTATTGGGTTTAATCTTGAGAATATACCTTATAAAACCTAATTTGCAAAATTAATAAGTCATGTTAACATGAGGGGCCAAATGTGTCAAAATTAAAAATTGGTTAATAACATACCTACCCCCACCCGTTCTTGTTACTATTCATCACACACACTCACTAAAAACACACACACGCACACACACTCAACCGCAACCTTTAATCCTTCTCCTCAGGATCACTTCAAGATTAAGGTATTCCTTTTAAAGTTCTTCTCACACTCCAATGATCACACAAATTATGGTTCAATGAGGATTTGATTTCGATAAACCCTAAAAAAAATTAGGGTTCATCAAATCGAACCCTTGTAAAATCTTACAATTGTATGACGGGGTTTTGCTCAGGATTGAGTGTAGAACATTATGTAAAAACAGTTTTGTCATTTGTGTTGATTTCAATGTGTTCTTGATTGATGTGTGTTCAAAAAATTTAGGTTTATGATAAAACTTGTAGAAAATTATGTGTATTAAGTGGGATTGCAATGTTATGATTTAGTTGTTTGTGCTATAACCTAGGTTATGCTCTATTGTTCATTTAATTGGTTGTTTACTCGTGTGTTTAAATGATATTGTCGAGTGTGGCTCGTTCGATGGTATAATCCTATTCAAATCTACACTGTTAAAGGCCAAATCTAGATCTAGCCTCTTATTGTTCGCAAAGGGGGTCAACATGAATCCAATGTTTGCATAGTTGTGATAATTATATAACACTTACATAATGATATCGAACGAGCACTAATAAGAAATAACCGAATGTGTGTTAGATGTTTGAATCGAACGAGTGAAATCATGTAATGACCGAACAGGTTTATTAGAATGATGACCGAACGAGTGTAACACAAGCATGGATCGAACGAGTGAAAGACTAAGAGGACCGAATGAGTGAATGATTATGAGGACCGAACGAGTGAATGACTATGAGGATCGAACGAGTGAATAACTAAGAGGAACGAAGAGTGCCTATGACTTTGTAGGACCGATCGAGCATCATCTTTAATGCAGTACGAACGAGTGTCATTTAGCGTGGACGAACGAGTGACACTTAGGTGTGGAACCGATCGAGCAAAATTTTTATGAGAACCGAACGTGTGTCATCAAGCGTGGACCAATCGGAGTGATATTCAAGGCATACCAGATCGAAGGTGTATTCTTTGTGGACCGAACGAGTGAAGATGTTTAAAACACTTAAACCAGTTTTGACAATAACACACTTAATGATCAGTTTTCTTTTCCTAACTAAGCGTTAAATTAAACAAGACTCTTAGTTTTTATTTAGACATTAAAAGTTGACAAAACAAGGTTAAACTACATTCACTTAGTTGTTTGGATAGGTGCCTTTTATGTTCATATTGTATTAGTCTATCGAAGATGATTGATCTTAAAAAAGTGCTAAAAGTCTATAAGGTTCTCATGTATGATGATTGATGTCACATTTATTAACTGCATCTCAATCTTTCGTACAAAACATGACTTATGGGAAAATCATCAAATAGCAGATCACGATTGCTTTAGATGTTGCTTTAGTTGCTCCTGCCTATAACCGACTTAGATTGGTAAATGCAATCCTTCGGATTAAGTCGAATGTCACATCAAAGGAAGGCAACTCTTCAAGTAGCCTACGATGTGTTAAAACTCACTCCGTTCTACAAGGCATTTCAAGTTTCAGCTGATGTTCCAGAGATCTATATGCAAGAATTCTGGACCTCTGCTTATGTTCATAACTGATCTGTTAGATTCAAGATGAATAACAAAAAGTACATTCTTGGTCTTGATCAATTCAGAGACATTCTTCAAATTTGCCCTAAAGTCGGTAATAAGAAGTTATGAAGAAAATCTCTTGAGAAGGAGATTCCTCTAGCATTTCTTGACAGTCTTGGTCTCTCTGGAGAAAGAAGGAGCATCACTGACGTTAATGTCATTAAATTGCACAACCCTGGAGAATCATTTGTGTTATCCATCAATAAATGATCTCAGTTGGTTAAACCATCTACGACAGTCTTCGTCTTTTCAAGTCAAAATCTGCTGGGTAGGTACATTAAGAAGAAGGTTGATGTATTGCTATATTTCATGTGCGGGGACTTCTTTCACCAGATTGAGAACAAAAAATACGAAGAAGGGAAAAAGCGATGTATATCCTCGTCTTCACACGCTTGTCGTCATACTTTGTCATAGATAAAGACCCTTCCAATTCCTCGAAGAACAAGTAAAATCAATTGGCAGTATGTCCAGAGATCGACCCAAGTTCACAACAATCAATGTCATCTCAAGGAATGAAGACACTCGGTTGTACGGGACTATCTTGCCAGTAGTCATTAATCCAAACGAGGACATCCGCAACTTCGTATCATACAAAGAGTATTATGATATAGCTTCAAGGAACAATTCTCCAAAGACGAAAGGAAGTAAGAAGAAAGATGATACAGATACTACTACTAAGCAAAAGCCTCCCACAGTCCCCAAAGAAATGAAAGAAAAGAAGTCGGGAAAAGGAAAGCAGAAGGCTAAACAGTTAGAGACTATCTCTGAGGCAATGATGACAGAAGCTGAGCAACTCAAGATAATCACCAAGAGAAGCCGTAAAGAGACTCACAGCTCTCATGCCAGTGGGTCCGGTGCAGATGAAGGAACTGGTATGTCACCAGGGGTTTCCGTTCACCATGATTACTGACTCAGATGATGTTATCTCCTGGAAGTCGAGTGAAGATGATCAAGCTGATGATAAAAATATTAATGATGAGAATGCTCAAGATGATGAAGACGATGATAAAAATATTAATGATGAGAATGCTTAAGATGATGATGATGATGAAGCACAAACTGAATCAGAAGATGATGGTGATGATTTCATTCATCCAAAGCTCACAACTCATGATGATGAAACAACCACATGATGACGGAACTGCTGAAGATGATTCCTTCGATCACAATAGTTCATACACCCTCTCGTGTTTTCATCCTTAGATGAAGAAAAAAGGAAGTGACTAATGTTGTTGAAGGATTGAGGCATGCTGAAGGAGAAAAGTCGGATGAGATGTACATATTATAGATGACAAGGAAATGGAGGGGACAAAAGATACTCAAATGCCAATCTTGAAGGAAGAGATGAGGTGATGACAGATGTTATATTGCTCTAGGTTCAAGCAACCCAGGAAATTGAAGACACTCATATGACCCTAACTCTGGTAAATCCTGATGGTCAACAATAGAGCTCTTCTGTATCATTTGGCTTCGTCTCCAACATGCTAAATCCAAATCAAGATACCGGTGTTGATGCTATATTTGGACAACAAGCAGAAGCCACCTCTCTAATAGAGATTCCTGTCACTACCATTGCGGAGCCATCCTTCTTTGTCCCAACCAATCGTCCTCCAACATCGAATCCTCTCTTCATTTGATTACAACAACCACCAATCCTGACACCGGCTACAACTCTAAGTTCCTCACTACAAAAACTTCCTGACTTTGGTTCGTTGTTTTGTTTTGATTATAGACTAAAAGCGTTAGAAGAAAACTTCTCAGAACTCAGACAAACAAATCAATATGCTGAAGCACTCTCCTCTATTCCTGGCATCGTTGATCATTACCTAGCAAATAAAATGCAGGAAGTAGTAGATGTTGCAGTCCAAACTGGAAGTAGATGAATTCGAGACGAGTCTCATACTGAAACATCAACAATTCTGATTCAATGATGAAGGGGAATGAGAAAAGTAATCAGAGAAAAGGAGTTCCAAGAAAGATAGTCTCGACGATCACTCCAAAAATGAGAAAGTCAGTAAACGAAAAACTCAAGTGAGGTTCTGTACGTATCGTCAAAAGATGACAAAGAACGTATCATGCTGTAGCTGCTAATCTTTCAGAACTAGAGCTGAAAAAGATCTTAATTGACAAGATGGAATCTAACAACTCTATCAACAGGTCAGACATTCAAAGGCAGCTCTACCAGGCATTAGTTAATGCGTATGAAGCCGACAAAATTCTGCTAGATACTTATGGCGATATGGTCACAATAAAAAGACCTCGAGACGGTGCAGATGATGATCAAGAACCCTCTGCTGGAACAGACCGGGGGTCCAAAAGAAGAAGGTCAGGAAAAGAACCTGAATCTACCAGTGCTCCAAGAGAAACGACAACCATCGACAGCCAGAAAGACTACTACAAGGCTCTATGACTCAAAGCAATCCTGCTAGCCATATGCTCCGGTAGATGAAAACTATGCAATTACTGATGTCTTTTACAAGCACCTGCACCTACCAGGAGTTTGAAACAGGTTCTATGATGAAACAAGCGAAGAAGAGGTCCATCATCTCCTGGATAGGTTTCAACAAACCTAATCGACGACCTTCTCTCTGATCATGCATGGACAAGTCTCGTACCTTGCGCTTCATGATCCGGCCAGCCTTGGACGCAAGCTAGCAAAAAGACAAGACCCTCAGAGAGTCATTCGATGTGATACAGACCATTACATTTGACTTCTCTGCTTTTGTGCTGAAAACGACTTAATGTTAAAAAACTAAACACTCTGAATTGCTAGCGGGTATCCAACTTTTGCAGTTGCATCGAAAGGACAAGCAAGGCTTGAATGCAATATGAATAACTTTTTGTGCAGAAGTCTACAAAGCCACTAACAGAAAAAGTTGGACATGGTTCAACCCAGAAGGCCGCCAAATATCTCATGATCTGTGAAAGCACTACCGTTGTTTAATATTCTCTCAGAGTCGTATGTCAGACGTTTCATCACTTCATCAATAATGACCTTGAGTACCTACGTGGTGGTGAGTCAAGCCGGAAGTACTCTACTTCAGTTACGAAGACCATGCTCTGCAGCATTATGGACATATTAATGGATAGAAGGACTTAGTTGCCAACTCAATGTGGAGTCAAGTGATAGTCAATACGATAAATTCGCACTCTTGAGGAATAACCATTGGGGCAAAAAGCGAAGACTATATTTCGATGTATTTGCGATCACCAACGGGAATCAGCTCGTGACGTCTACTCAAAGAGAAGAATATCGCTGTCTAAACATGGTGGAAAATAGTCAAATGTCAAAACAAAGAATCTTGACTGGTTCACTGTATGTAGGGATGACGACATTCTTTACAAGTTCAAGAAGGCGATTTTCACATACTTCGTATTCCAAGACATAAGACATGCTGCTTCCTTCTAGTACAAGGAAAAGTTGACAAATCTCATCGTTGAGAAACGTATTGCATTTTAATGTCTCCTTAAGAATGTTCACAAGAAGTGTTGTCATCCAAAGGCGTGTGGATAGACCCTTCTATTGGGTGTGGAAAGCTATCATATAAAGAAACTCAACCTCACAAATCCTAATCAAGTACAGATCAAATTTGAGACAGAAAAGACGCTTTACACACCTAAACCGATCCCAGAGGATTCAATCTATGAGAAGAAAAGACAATGAAGAATTGAGTGGTTGCTCATTGATGTACTAACACAAGTTTAGCGATGGTACTCTAGATGATGTTCAGACTGTATGAATGATCGCCTAAGGGAATCAGAATGGAGTATAGATTGCCTCAGACTTTTTTAAGCTTACGGGAACAAATTGAATGCAAGAGCTATGTTTCAGGCAAATTTGGACAAAAAGATTAAAGGACATGGAGCGATCTTCCAGGTATTGAATGAGATTTTTTGGAGGAAGACCATCGGGGATGACTACGGCTATACAATGGACCCATATGACTTCTATAATATCGTTCGGTTATCATCTTAATAAGGAATCATTCTCGTAAATAATCATTTATCTTGTGAATATGTTAATAACTAGTGTAGATTTTTGGTTAAATAATAAGATGTGTTCGAGTCTCAATTTTTTTCAAGAACTTTCTTAGTAAATTCAAAATCTTTAAAATAATTGTACTTGGCACCATCTTATAAACCCTTAAAAGTTGAGGGGGAGCAATAATATGTTCCAATCTGCTAGAATACATCATTTTGTCCCCAAATGGTTAATCAATTGATATCCAAAATATCAAGGGATTAACATTTTGGATAATGGGAGAAAATGTGATTAACCTGGATCTTAATTATATATGACAAAGTAATCCAATTAAAATGGGATCGATGCACTCACACTTAGCATGTACTGCGATTACGATGCACATAGTTAGGGGGTGCTTTTAGTCGATCGAGTAAATAACATTCCAAAATGTAAACACCTTTTCATAGTGTTATCATCATAACACTGTGAACTGAATTTTTCAATGTTTTTGGTTTGTATATGGTGTGGAATACCCTTAAAAAGGATCCGACCAGAATCTTAATTTTATGGGTTATATAGTTGTTATGGTATTGAGGTTATTCAAAGCCCCTGATCCAGCCCAAAACCGGAGGGTTTACCCCAGGGATATCCACTAGTTAGTGTAGATGTCTTTAGGTATGATTAAAAAGGAGAAAAAGTAAGAATCGGGAATAATGCCGACTGAGATGGAGCTATCACCGGAACAAACCCAACAAGGTGTTAGTTATGAAGTCTTGGTTTGCATTAATCGGGTTGAAGATGAAAAAGAGATGTAAGTATAAAGGGTGAAAAGTAAGAGCCCTCCACACAACTTAGGCCGAAACCGGGTCAATACATATTGCTGTCCGGAAACACTAAGGTGTTGTCTTGATTGAAGACTGTCTGATACCCCGTGAAGCTATGCTCAACCCTCCCTAAGCCACTCAAGGTCTCCAAGGACTCTTGTCTTCATTTCTCATCAAGTGATTACATGCATTTCTATCGTCTTTCTCACTCCGTGTTCAGTTGATATTGAAAATTGTGGCAGTCATACTACAGAACTCCGTTCATAAAATTAAAAGTGCACTATTGAGTCTAGAAGCTAAAAGGCAGCAATCCATTAATCGGATTAGTCCACTTGTATAATTTAGCTTGTTATCTCACTCAATTAAAATCTCAAGTTATATCATAGTGTCTTACGCATGTTCCTTGTGATTTTTGCCACGAACTTCCGAGTGATACTTAGGGATTCCACAATGAAGTGTGGATAATCCTGTCTTTGAGCCAACATCAAACAAGTATGGTAGGTAATTGTGCGATTCTTTATTGAATCAAACTTGTGACATCTGGACAAGAAACGATGGTGCGCTTCTTTTTACAGAACATATAATTGTTACAGGAAATGTAATCAACGGTTGTTAATGAATTTTTGAAATGATTAACACTTTCGGTGTGTCACAAAAACACTTTTGCTAGTGATACACTGATTGATTTTCAAATCGATTTTCTATATCAATCTGTGAGATAGTAACTCACTGGTTCACTCTTATCGTGTTGTCTGCTTTGAGACATTCTGATAATGAGAACATGCTGAGTATGATGAATCTAATACTTATGTGTTAGAAAGATTCAATACTACAGTTGGAAATCCTGTCAAGAAGATTCTTCTTAAATTAAATCTATCTGATCACAGGTCGATCCTTACGGATTTGAAGGTTACTCCAACCAAACCTGGGTGAATGACAAAGCCATATTCGTCCCCCCGCTTTATTGCTAACTGTTTTCATGCAAGCTATTTAAAGATGGTGGTGGAGGTTCCTGATTCCAGCTGACTCACAAGATCTATATCCACATGCTCATACCTGATAGACAAACATAAAGACTTCATGAAAGGCTCAAATACATATTTCAAGACTTCTGCTACTCTGATACCGAATGTCTTTCTCGAAGTGATGAAGTATTATAGTTAAAGAATCTCAAGAAAGACATAGCATTAAAGTTTTTCAAGTCAACCATTCAAGACAAGGTTCATGGCATTGTCCGGTCCAGAAATCACAAGTCCACAAGATGGCAAAGTTTCAAGATGGCAAAGAGGTTATACTTGGTTGATGATCTCAAAATGCTCAAGATCATAATGTCAAATATAAGTTCAAGGAACAAGCTCAACCCAGAAATCAATGATCACTACAACATATTTACAAGAGAAAGTCAAGAGTACGAGCTAAAGACTAAAGATGAAGCATAGTATGATAGGTTTAAAGTTTTTTAAATTGGAGTGACCTCCCTTAGGGGGAGATTGTTAGAAACACGAAAAGTGTTGGTCACTCTTTCAAGTTGTAATAGTCTTAGCTCGTATATTATATGTAATGATTAGATTAGTACATATTAGCTGGCCCAAGACCAATGGGAAGCCACTTTAGAACCCCATGGGCCACCATAATAGGAAGTATATAATCCCTCCTCCAAGGCTAGGAGCGGGGTGGTTTGTTCCATTTGTTTCATTTCATCATATATACCTTCATCTATACCGCGTCAAATTATGACAACCCTGACCCGCACCACGACAAACTACCCTAAAATGTTTCTCCTTCAGCTGCTACAACAGTTCACCAATACAACAAGAGTTGGATTTTATTTTCGGTCCTCTGTATGATGAATTTTTCAATACGAGTACTTCTCGTGTTAACAAGTCTTCTTCTCCCACCGATAATTTTGCTCAACAAGATACACAACCTTCAAAGAAATTCACCCTACACTCCAGAATCCGACAACTCAAAAAAATGTTCACTGCTAAGGAATACAACACGATATTAGAGAATTTACCAATTCCTCTTTCTGTACTCTGGTACACGAACATGCTGAGTCTTCCTCACGCAATATTGGTAATTCAAATGTGCATACCTTCAATCAACCTCAAGATTCCGAATACCGATAGACAAAAGATCACCCGTTAACTCAAGTTCGTGGAAATCCATCCAAGCCAATGCAAACAAGATGACAACTTGCAACAGATCCTGAAATGTGTATGTTCGCACTCACCGTGAGTATTGTTGAACCGAAAAACATTAAGGAGGCAATGGCTGATTCTGCATGGATAGAAGCAGTGCAGGAAGAACTTCATCAGTTTGATAGACTACAAGTCTGGGAACTCGTTGACAAACCTTTTGGCAAGAACGTGATAAAGCTAAAGTGGTTATGGAAAAACAAAAAGGATGAAGACCAAACTGTAATTCGCAACAAAGCACGACTTGTAGCAAAGGGTTATGCTCAGGAAGAGGGTATTGATTTTGAAGAATCATTTGCTCCAGTTGCTCGCTTGGAGGCTATCAGGATTTTTGTCGCATATGCTGCACACAAGTCTTTTCCAATTTATCAAATGGACATGAAAACGGCATTTCTTAATGGTCCATTAAAGGAGGAGGTTTATGTTGCTCAACCAGACGGATTCGTTGATCCTGGTCATCCATACAAAGTTTACCGTCTAAGGAAAGCTCTATATGGATTAAAACAAGCTCCGAGAGCCTGGTACGATGAACTCTTAAAATTCCTGATTTCCAAAGGTTTTACTAAAGGTATCATTGAGGACTTATTTACGATTAAAATACAGGGGAGACATTCTATTGTGCAACTTTATGTTGATGATATTATTTTTGGTCTCCACAGACCCTAAATTTTCATAACGTTTTGCAAACTAAGGCACGTAGATTTGAGATGTCCTTAATGGAGGGAAATGATAATTCATTTTGGACTTAAGATCACATATCCCATCAAGGTATTTTATCAATCAGGCCAAGTACACCTTAGCGATTCTAAAAAACATGGTATGGAAAAAGGACACAAGCCATGGTACACCAATGGCTACAAAAACCTAAATTAGATGCAAGTCTTGAGTGGTGACCCGTAGACAAATCTGATACCGTAGCAAATCGGGTCACTCATGTATCTGCTTCTAGTAGGACCCAGACATAGATACAGTTGGGTTTTTTTAAATTGGGGTGTATTGTGAAGATATCACAGCAAGACGACTAAAAAACACCTCAAGAGGTTAAAAGGATCTTTCGTTACTTATGAGGGTTACCCATTCATACTGGGACTCTGGTTTCTCCCCCTGGGATTCTGGCTTTGAACTAACAGCTTTTTCAGATGCCGATCATGCCGGTTGCCTTGATACTCGCAAAAGCACTTCTGGAGGAATACAGTTCCTAGGTGATATGCTAGTCAGCTGGATGTCAAAGAAGCAAGACTGTACTGCAATGTCATCGAACTGAGGCTGAATCGATGGCAGTTATCTCAAGTTGTGCTCAAGTCATGTGGATGAGGACACAACTTCAAGATTATGGCTTCAACTACAACAAAATACCATTGTATTGCGATTCTCAGTCAGCCATAGCAATCTCATGCAACCCCGTGCAGCACTCCCGTACCAAGCACATCCATACTCGGTATCATTTCATCAAAGAACAGGTTGAAAACGGTATAATTGAATTGTACTTTGTCAGAACTGAATACCAACTGGCTGACATGTTTACTAAAGCCCTTCCCGAAGAAAGGTTTCAGTATCTTGTCAGGCGAATTGGTATGAGATGTTTGACTCCAGCAGAACTGGAGGTTCTGACAAAAGAATCTGCTTGATACTTCATCAAACATCAACATGTACATATTTTTGAAAAAAGAAAAATACAAAAATATAAAATTTCAAAAAGAAAATACAAAATCAAAAAATCAGAAAATGTTTCAAAAAATATTCTTCTCGACATGTCTCTTGGAATCGATAACAAGCTTTACGTAACCTAGAAATGTTGATTATATCGACACGGGCGTGTAAATGAAAGTGTCGAACAGGAGTATTCACAATGCTTTAAAAACATGTCATTTCTAAGTTTTCTTCATGGCTTATGTGCAAATATCAGTACGTAACCCGGACTTCAAATAAAGGAAAGTTTATCTATAAAGATAACTTATCCTAACAACGAGAAATTTAACTTTTCTCGGTCTTGAGCTGTTTATACAAGACATTCAAAGTTTTTAGCTCAAGAAAAAGGATAGTGTACACATAAGTGTGCTTACCCTTAGAGTTGGAAGAGAAGTCTTCTAACATGATGTTTTTCAAAATGTTGAACACAATTTTTCTAGAATTTCTTACTGACAATTCATAATCTTTCTAAAATTGTGTGTTCAGCACATCCATCTTCAAGGGGAGTTGTTCGAAAAACAATGTTAATGAGTTTGGGTACATCATTATCACGTCCATTCTTATGTATTCAAACCATTTCCCTAAAAAGTCTCTTAATAACAACAAGTTAGTATTGACAAATCAATAAAATGATAGTTATTAGAGATAGGTGTTCAACCTCAATTTTATATCGATTTTTTCAACTTGGTTCTATTTTTATTGGTGTCAAACATATGTAAATTGAGGGGGAGCATGTTTATGTTCCATGTTATTTCATGCTATGTAAAAGATTTCCCCATGGCCTTTTCAAGGACAAATTTTTATCATACAGTATTTTAAAAACTATGTGAACCTTCGAATTTAGAATAAGGGGAGAATGTAATTAAAATGTGATCTAAAAGATCAAAGTGCTATACGAAAAGGTTTGATGGTTACGATTCATACCCTACAACTCTTATTTCACGACGATTATGAAGTCATAAGGTTGGTAAGGCTTAGTTATTTGTCCTATGATCTAACCTATCCGGAGGATCTTCCCATGGATACTCCATAAGTTAGAATAGCAGTTCCTTAGTATGATTGGAGATAAAGTGTATTAATGGTAAGTAATGCGGACTAAGATTGAGCATAACACTGGTGGAAACAATCACAACAATGTGTTTGTAATGACGTCTGGGTAAGCATTGAATCGGGTTGTAAGATTAAAAATTAAATGTATGGTATAAAGAGTGATAATAGAAGAGCCTCCATACAACTTAGGAGAAACCGGGCATATATACATTTGCTGTCAGAATCTCATGGTGATTGTGACATTGCAGTGACATCATGGAACCTGTGATGCAATGCCTAACCCTTCCCAAGCATTCGGGTTTTCTCTCAAAAGAAACTTGTCTCATTTGGCACCGTCGAGATACACCGACTTTATTACTTTCTCACTTCGAGTTAGTTTGATATTGAATAAGGTGGCAGTCTGGCTCCAAGCCTCTGAGTCTCTAAGCCAAACGCCACTAATAGATGTCTTAGTGCTTAAAGTGATCTCATAAATAAAATCTCATTAGGACACATTCCATTTTCTAACACTCGTCGAAACACAATATATAGTTCACAAATATTAACAAGAGTACTACGCAGTATCCTTGTATTGTCCCAGAACATCCGTGTGATACTTATGTAATCATAATAATGATGGAAATCGTGTTTGTGCCAGCATTCAAACAATGCTCTTGGTAGGTGATCTTGCGAGATTCTATATGAATCATAATTGTGTCAACTTGAACAGAAACGATGGTGCGATTACAATGTGAAACTCAAACTTGTCAAGGATTTGAATTGATGGCTTAATCAAAAAAGATATGTAAATAATTGATTCACTCTTACCGTGTTGTCTGCTTTGAGACGTTCCGATAATGAGAACTAGCAAGCATGGCAAATCTAATACAACTGTGTTAAAAGACCCTACGCTTTGAGCTGGAAACCCTGTCAAGGAGATTCTTTAAATCTACCTGATCACAGGTACAGTATTTATACTGAACAATGTTAAAAATCCCAACTTCTGATCTCTTCAGTTGGAATGGAGATCACCCATCTCCATCTTTATGTATCCCTTAAAAATAAAACAGTTAGCAATAAAAGAGTGTGGACGAATATGGCTTATGTATTCGTCCAGATTTGGTTAGATTACCTTCCGGTTTCGTAGGACCCATTTTTAAGTATAATATTTACCTGTGATAGTGTTTAGATTAAACGAATTCTCCTTGACAGGTTTTCAGCTACAAAGGTTAGGGGTTCTCTAAACAGATGTATTAGATTTCTGCCATGCTTGCTAGTTCTCTTTACGGAACGTCTCAAGCAGGACAACACGGTAAGAGTTGAATCAGATTGTTACTATCTTTTTGATTAAGCCATCAATTCATTTCCTGGATCAAGTTTGATTCCATTGTATCGCACCATAGTTTCCTTTCTAGTTGTCACAAGTGTGATTCATATAGAATCTCGCAAAGTCACCTACCTAAGAGCTTGTTTGCATGCCTGGATCAAAACACGACTTTCCCATCTTATAGATGAGTAAATTAAGTATCACTCGGATGTTTCTGGCACTATCACAAGTGATAATGCGTTATAGGAACTATTGTTAATAGTTTGTGAACATTTGGTGTGCGACGAGTGTTAGAAATGGAATGTGTCCTAATGAGTATTTATTTATGGATCTCTCGATCTAGCTACTCGTTTAAGTGCGTTTTGGCTTAGTTATCAGAGGCTGGAGCAGACTGGCACCTTATTCATTTATCAACTAACTCGAAGTGAGAAATGTCAATAGATGTCGTTGTGTATCTCCGTGGACAATGAGACTAGTTTCGTTTGTGAGAAAACCCGAATGCTGGGGAAGGTTTTGCATTGCATCACTGGGTCCATGATGTCGTCTTCAATGTCAGCAATCAACATTGTGATTCTGACAGCATATGTATTGACCCGGTTTCTGCCTAAGTTGTATGGAGGGCTTCTTTCTTTTCACCCTTTATCCATACATTTATTTTTAATTCTTCAACCCCTTCAATGCTTACCAAGACGTCATTACTAACACCTTGTTGTGATTGTTCCAGTGTTAGCTCAATCTTAGTCGGCATTTCTTCCTTTCATTCTCAATTATCTCCCAATCTTACCTAAGGACTGCTATTTCTAACTATGGAGTGTCCTTGGGTTAGATCCCTCCGGTTTGGTTTAGATCTTGATAGGACAATTACCTCCTTCCACCTTATGACTTCAGAATCGTCGTGAAATAAGATGTTGTAGGGTATGAGATCGTAACCATAAAACCTTTTTCGAATAGCACTTTGAGTCTTTTAGATCACATTTTAATTACATTTCTCCCCTTATTTTAAATTCTAAGTCACTTAGTTTTTGAAATACTGTGTGATTAAAATTTGTCTTGAAAAGGCCATGGGGAAATCTTTTACTTAGCATGAATTACATGGAACATAAACTTGCTCCCCCTCAATTTTACATATGTTTGACACCAATAAAAATGATACCAAGTTGTAAAATCGATATAAAATTGAGGTTGAACACCTAGTCATCTTATAACTATCATTTTATTGAATTGTCATTATTATCTTGTTGTTATTAAGAGACTTTTTGGGAATGGTTTGAATACATAAGAATGGTCGTGATATGATGTACCCAAACTCATTAAACTTTGTTTTTCGAACAACTCCCCCTTGAAAGATGGAGTGTTGAACACACAATTTTGAAAGATTATGAATTGTCAGTGAGAAATTCTTGAAAAATTGTGTTCAACATTTTGAAAAACATCATGTTAGAAGACTTCTCTTCCAACTCTAAGGGTAAGCGCACTTATGCGTACACTATCCTTTTTCTTGAGCTTAAAACTTTGAATGTCTTGTAACTAAACAGTCAAGACCGAGATAGAAATAGTTATATTTATCGTTCGTTTAGGGATTATGTTATCTTTATAGATAAACTTTCCTTTATTTGAAGTCCGGGTTACGTACTGATATTTGCACATAAGCCATCAAGAAAAATTAGAAATGACATGTTTTGAAAGCATTTGAAACTCCTGTTCGAACTTCATTTACACGCCCGTGTCGATATTAATCAACATTTCTAGGTACGTAAATGTTATCGATTCCAAGAGACATGTCGAGAAGAATATTTTTTGAAACATTTTCTGATTTTTTGATTTTGTATTTTTCTTTTTGAAATTTTATATTTTTGTATTTTTCTTTTTTCAAAAATATGTACATGTTGATGTTTGATGAAGTATCAAGCAGATTCTTTTGTCAAAACCTCTGTTTGTGGAGTTCTAAACATCTCATACCAATTCGCCTGACAAGTATGAAACCTTTCTTCGGGCAAGGGCATTAGTAAACATGTTAGCCAGTTGGTACTTCAGTTTGACAAAGTACAATTCAATTATACCGTTTTGATCCTGTTCTTGATGAATGATACCGAGTATGGATTGTAATGGTACTGGGGGAGTGCTGCAGCGGGATGGTTTGATGAGATTGCTTATGGCTGACTGAGAATCGTAATACAATGGTATTTTGTTGTAGTTTGAAGCCATAATCTTGAAGTTGTGTCCTCATCCACATGGACTTGAAGCATACAACTTGCAGGACCAACGCCACCTCGTTTCAGCCTCGTCGATGACATTTGCCAAGTTCAGTCTTGCTTCTTTGACATCAGCTGACCTAGCCATACTCACCTAGAAATATATTTCCTCCCGAAGTGCTTTTGCGCGTATCAACGGCAACCGGCAATGTCAGCATCTGAAAAAGCTGTTAGTTTCCAATGCAAGAATCCTTTCGGATACCAGAGTCCCAATTGAATGGTACCTCTTAAGTTCGAACAGATCCTTTTTAACCTCTTTGAGGTGTTTTTTTAGGTAGGTCTTGTTGTTATCTTGCACAAATAACTGACATCTTGTACTATGTTGGTCTACTAATATGACAGTTCATGAGTGACCCCGGATTTTGCTACGGTAGTCAGTTTGGTTCTACGGGTTTCCCATTCAAGTCTGCATCTAATTTAGTTTTGTAGCCATTGGTTGTACCAATAGCCTTTGTACTTTTTCCCATACCCATGTTTTTTAAGAATCTCTAAGGTGTACTGGGCTGATTGATACGAAATACCCTTTTTTTAGTGGGGTTGGTGGAGCTGAGGTCCTTAAAATTGGAATTTCATTTCCCCCATTAAGGACATCTCCAATTACGTGCATTAATTTTGCAAAAAAAAAATCGTTTTGAAATTTTAGGGTTTGGTGGAAACCAAAAATACTTATCATTCAACATAATTTTGCACAAGTAGTTGTTTCACTCACCGTATTTATCGTAAATAATTGTCAGGCTCATTGTACCTTTTGTAAAACCTTTGGAAAACAGGAAACTTTATAAGAGTCATCGTACCGGCTCTCGGAGCTTGTTTTTAATCTATATAGTGCTTCCTTTGACGGTAAACTTTGTTTTGGATGACAAGGATCAACGAATCCGCTGGTATTGGCAACATAATCCTCCTCCTTTTATTGACCATTAAGAATGCCGTTTTCATGTCTATTTTGGATTAAATTGGAAAAGACTTGTGTGCAAGCATATGCGACAAAATTCCTGATAGCTTCCAACGCAATCACCACAACACCCACCACCCAAACCCCCCCCCCCACACCAACACGACAGAAAATAGGGCAACTGGAGCAAATGATTCTTCAAAATCCATACTCTCTTCATGAGCATAAAACCCTTTGATACACAAGTCAGTGCTTTGTTGCTGAATTACAGTTTGGTCTCATCCTTTTGGTTTTTCTCATAACCATTTAGCTTTATCTCGTCTCTTGCACCAAAAGGTTTGTGTCAACGTGTTTCCCCAGACTTGTTGTCTATAAAACTGATGAAGTTTCTTCCTGCACTGCTTCTATACATGCAAGAATTAGCACATTGCCTCCTTGATGTTTTTCGGTGCTTCAACAATCTCAGGTTTTGAGTACCGCGAACATACCATTTCAGGCTCTGTTGCATGTTGTCATCTTGTTTGGCATTGGCTTGGATGGATTTCCAACGTAACCTTGAGTTAAGGGTGATTTTTGTCTATCGGTATTACGGAATCTTGAGGGGTGATTGAACGGTTTGCACATTTGATATTACCATATTGCTAGTGAGGCTAAGATCTCTGCATGTTCGTGTACCAGTACAGAAAGGATTGAGGTAAATTCTGCTTAATAATGTTGTTTTTCCTTAGCGATGAACATTTGGTTTGAGTTGTCAGGTTCTGATGTAGGGTGATTATTCTTTGATGGGTGTGTGTTTGTTGAGCCAGTATATTAATCGGTGGGAGAAGAGACTTGTTAACTCGATGACTGTACCATCATTGTTAAAATTCATTTTATAAAATGACCGAAAAGAAGATCCAACTCTTGTTGTGATGGAACTGTTGTATCTGCTGAAGGAGAAACATTTTGTAGTTCTGGTGCGGGGTCAGGGTTGTCATAATTTGACGCGGAATAGATGAAGTGTATTATGATGAAATGTAACAAATGGAACAACCAACCCCTCTCCTAGCCTTGGAGAGGGATTATATACTTCCTATTATGGCTGGCCCATGGGTTCTAATGGGCTTCCCATGGGTCTTGGGCCAGACTAGATTACTAATCTAATCATTACATAAACTACGAGCTAAGACTATTACAACTTGGAAGTGACCAACACTTTTCGTGTTTCTAACAATCTCCCCCTAAGGGAGGTCACTCCAATTTACAAAACTTTAAACCTATCATACTATGCTTCATCTTTAGTCTTTAGCTCGTACTCTTGACTTTCTCTTGTAAATATGTTGTAGTGATCATTGATTTCTGGGTTGAGCTTGTTCCTTGAACTTATATTTGACATTATGATCTTGAGCATTTTGAGATCATCAACCAAGTACAACCTCTTTGCCATCTTGAAACTTTGCCATCTTGTGGACTTGTGATTTCTGGACCGACATGCTCATACCTTTCTTGAATGGTTGACTTGAAAAACTTTAATGCTATGTCTTTCTTGAGATTCTTTAACTATAATACGCGTCAACTTATCGGAGAAAGACTATTCGGTATCTCAGAGTAGAGAAGTCATTGAAATAGTATTTGAGCTTTAATGAATTTAGTCTTTATGTTTGTCTATAGGTTGATGAGCCTGTGGATATAGAATCTTAGTGAGTACAGTGGAATCAGGAACCTCCAACCACATCTTTCAAAAGTCATTGCATGAAAAACAGATAGCAATAAAGGCGGGGGAGAATATGGCTTAGTCATTCCACCCAGGTTTGGTTGGAAATAACCTTCAAATCGTAAGGATCGACTGTATCATAATAGATTTAATTTAAGACAGGAATCTTCTTGACAGGATTTCCAACTGTTAGTATTGAATCTTTCTAACACATAAGTAGTAGATCTATCATACGCAACATGTTATCATTATCAGAATGTCTCAAAGCAGGAAACCACGATAAGGATTTGTGAACAGTGTTGTTACTATCTCTCACCGATTGATATAGAAAATCGATTTGAAAATCAATCAGTGTATTACTAGCAATAGTGTTTTTTGTGACACTCCGAACAGTGTTAATCATTTCAAAAAATTCATTAACAACGTTGATACATTTCTGGAACATGTTGATTCTTATTGATGCGCACCTACGTTTCTTTCACATGTATGTCACAAGTTTGATTCGTAAAGAATCGCTCAAGTTACACTACCCATGAGCTTCGTTTTGATGTTGGCTCAAGCAGGATTTCCATTTCATTGGTGATAACCTAAGTATCACTCGATGTATCTGGCCAAATACACGGATTTGCGTAAGAATCTAATGATATTAACTTGATATTTCATTGTGTGAGATAATCAAGCTAAATTATGACAATAGATGTGTCCTATAAGATTAATGATGATCTCTTTTAGCTCTAGACTCAATTGTGCACTTTTAATTTTTAGTGATCGGAGGTGGTGTAGACTGCCACATTTTTCCAATATCAACTAACTCGGAGTGAGAAAGTCGATAGTAATGCGTGTAATCTCTGTGAGAAATGAAACAAGAGTCTTTGAGAGACTTGGTGGCTAGGAGGGTTGTGGCCATAGCGTCACTGGGTCCATGACTGTCTTCAATGTCGGAAAACAACTTAGTGTTTCTGACAGTTTATGTATTGACCCGGTTTCTGCCTAAGTGTATGGAGGGCTTCTTTCTTTTCACCCTTTATCATTACATTTCTTTTTCATTCTTCAACCCCTTCAATGCTTACCGAGACTTCATAACTAACACCTTGTTGGGTTTGTTCCAGTGTTAGCTCCATCTCAGTCGGCATTATTCCCGATTCTCACTTTTTTCTCCTTTTTAATCATACCTAAGGACTTCTACACTAACTAGTGGATATCCCTGGGTAGATCCCTCCGGTTTTGGCTGGATCATGGGATTTGAA
This sequence comes from Tanacetum coccineum, assembly GCA_026074375.1. Taxonomy (NCBI): domain Eukaryota; kingdom Viridiplantae; phylum Streptophyta; class Magnoliopsida; order Asterales; family Asteraceae; genus Tanacetum; species Tanacetum coccineum. Next base: position 78,704 of record BQNB010004185.1, on the reverse strand, counting down.
TACCTATACCTAACCACCTTATAACTCCATAAAATTAAGTACATGGTCGGTCTTTTAGGGTATTCCATCACCATTACAAACCAAAATCATTGAAAAATTCATTCAAAGTGTTTGATATAACTATCAAAAGGTTTACATTTTGAATGTTTTTAATCATCACTAAAAGCTCCCCCTTAACATGTGCATCGTAATCGTAGTACATGCTAAGTGTGGAGTGCATCGAGTCCATTTTAATTGATTACTTCTGTCAATATACATTAAGTCCAGGTTAATCACATTTTCTCCCCTTATCCAAAATGTTAATCCCTTGATATTTTGGATATCAATTGATTAACCGTTTGGGGACAAAATGATGTATTCTAGCAGATTGGAACATATTATTGCTCCCCCTCAACTTTTAAGGGTTTATAAGATGGTGCCAAGTACAATTATTTTAAAGATTTTGAATTTACTAAGAAATTCTTGAAAAATTTGTACTCGAACACATCTTATTTTTAACCAAAAATCTACACTAGTTATTAACATATTCACAAGATAAAATTATTTACGAGGATTGACCTTTTAAGATGAGAACAACATATTATAAATCATATGGTCCTTTGTAGTAGCCGTAAGTCATCCCCGTATGGTCTTCCTCCAATAAATCTCTTCAAACTCTGGAAGATCCTCCTTGTCTTTAATCTTTTGTCAATTGCCTGAATCATAGCTCTTGCATTCACTTTGTCCCGTTAGCTCTAAAAAGTCTGAGGCATTATACTACATTTCTGATTTCCATGAGGCGGATCATTCAGAGACAGTCTGATCATAAGCGAGCCAGTACCATCACGCCTAAACTTGTGTAGTTCATCAATGAGCATCAATCTATTCTTCTTGTCTTTGTTCTCATAGATGAATCCTCTGGGATCGGTGTATGGTGTGTAAGCGTCTTTTCTTCTCAAATTGGATCTGTACGTGTTTGGATTTGTGAGGTTGAGTTTCTTTTGATAGCTTTCAACACCCAATTGAAGGTCTTCCACACGCCTTTGGATGACAACATTCTTTGTGAACTCTTCTTAAAGGGTGAATTAATTGCCAATAGTTCTTCAACGTTGAGATTTGTCAACTTTCCTTGTACGAGAAGAAGCAGCATGTCTTTAATGTCTTGGATACGAAGTCTGTGAAAATCGCCTTCTTTGAACTTGTAAAGAATGTCGTCATCCCTACATACAGTGATCCAGTCAAGATGCTTGTAGTTTTGTCATTTGACTATTTCCATTTGTGACAAGCGATTATTCTTCTTTTGAGTCAGACGTCCGAGTGATTCCCTTGTGATCGCAAATACATAGAACTGTCTTCGCTTTTTTGCCCCAATGTGAGATTCCCTAGAGTGCGAAATTATCGTATAGTTGACTATCCACTTGACTATCACCATTGAGTCTGGGGCACTAAGTCTTTCTATCCATTTAAATATGTCCATAATTATGCAGCCTTGGTCTTCGTAACTGAAGTAGAGTAATTCTGGTCTTGACTTCACCACTTCGTAGGATATCAGGTCATTATTGATGAAGTGATGGAAATCGTTATTTGACATGACCGAACCTTGAGAATTTAGAACCAAAGGTAGTGACTTTCACAGATAATGAGGATTTTGGCGGCCTTCTGGGTTGATCCAGTCCATACTTTTCTGTTGTGGTTTGTAGACTTCTTCACAAAAAGTATTCAAGTTCATGCAAGTCTTGCATGTTCCTTTCATCAACTCTAATGTTGGACTGTACGCAATTCTGGTGTTAGTTTTTTAACATTTAGTCGGGTTCATCACAAAAGCAGAGATGTCAAATGTTACTGCGCTGTTGCACGAATTAATGTCTGTTAGCTCATCGAATGACTCTCGAGGGTCTTGTATTTTTGACTAGCGATTGCTTAGCTAGGCTTGGACGGATTCTTGATCGGTCGGTACAGACTTGTTCCATGCTCATGAGCGGAGAATGGTAGTGTTTAGGTTGTTGAAAACTAGCAGGAGATGATGGACCTCTTCTTCCGTTTATCGCTTGATCATCTAGACTACCTGTGTCACAACTTTCCTGGTTGTGCAGGGCTTTAAAAGACATCTGTAGATTGCATAGTTTCCTCTACCGGAGCAGATTGGCTAGCAGATTGCTTGTGAGTCTTAGAGCCTGTTAGTTGTTCTTTCCTGCTGTCATGGTGTCGTTTCTCTTGGAGCACTGGTAGATTAGGTTCTTTTTCCTGACCATTCTTCTTTTGGACCCCACGGTCTGATTCGCAGAGGTCTTGATCATCATCTGCACGTATCGATGGTCTTGTATTGTGACCGTATCGCTTTAAGTTTCTAGCAGGAATTTACGGCGTCATATCGCATTAAACTATGCGTCCACCTTGGTTAGGGTGCCTATTGAATGCTGACCTGTTGTTTAGATTGTTAAGATTCAATCTTGTCATAAGATCATTTTCAGCTCCTAGTTCTGAACGTTTAGAAGCTTCTCTGCATGTGACGTCTTTGCTTCTTTTGGCGCGATCGTAACTAGAACCTCTGACTTGATGTTGTTCGTTTACTGTACTGCTCATTTTTGGAGTGTTACTTCGTGGATTCTTTCTTGACTTTTTCCTTGATTACCTTTCTTCTTTCCATTCATCGATTGAATCTTGGTATGTGTGTTTGTAGTATGAGTCTCTTCTCGAATTGCATCAGATTAAGGTTGGTACTGCATCTTCTTCTTACTTACTGCATGGTTATTTGCGTGGTTCATGATGACTTACGTTGCAAGGTTTAGAGGGTGAGTGATGAAGTGTTGATGTGGGTTGGCTGAGGTTCGGTGAAGTTGTCTTTTCTAACGCGTTTGTCTATTAATCAAAACAAAACAAAGAACAAAGTCAGGAGTTTTTGTAGTGGAGGAACTTAGTAGTTGTAGCACGGTGTCAGGATTGGTGGTTGTTGTTATCAAATGAAGGAGAGGGATTCGTGTTGGAGGAAGACTTGGTTGGGACAAAAAAGAAGGTTGGCCATCCGCAATGGTCTGCTTTGAAGCTACGTTATGACAGGAATCTCTATTAGAGAGGTGGCTTCTGCTTGTTGTCCAAATATAGCATCAACACCGGTATCTTGATTTGGATTTAGCATGTTGGAGACGAAGCCAAATGATACAGAAGAGCTCTATTGTTGACCATCAGGATTTACCAGAGTTAGGGTCATATGAGTGTCTTCAATTTCCTGGGTTGCTTGAACCTAGAGCAATATAACATCTGTCATCACCTCATCTCTTCCTTCAAGATTGGCATTGGTATCTTTGTCCGCCTCATTTCCTTGGTCATCTATATATGTAGCATCTTCATCCGACTTTTCTCCTTCAGCATCCAATCCTTCAACATCATTGTCACTTCCTTCATCATCTAAGGATGAAACACGAGAGGGTGTATGAACTATTGGATCGAAGGAATCATCTTCATCAGTTTCCTCTTCATGTGTTGTTTCATCATCATGAGTTGTGAGCTTTGGATGAATGAAATCATCACCATCATCTTCTGATTTAGTCTGTGCTTCATCATCATCATCTTGAACATTTTCATCATCATCATTTTTATCATCATTTTGATTCATCTTCAGCATTTCTCAGCTATCGTCATTATTTCATCATCAGCTTTGATCTTTTAACTAGACTTCCAGGAGATAACTAATCTGTGTCATTAGCAGGTGCAAAATATTTCGGGAACCACTGGGAAATACTCAGTTCTTTCATCTGCACGGACCCACTGGCATGAAGTTGTGAGTCCTCGGTATGGCTTCTCTTGGTGATTGTCTTGAGTTGCTAAGCTTTTGTCATCACTACCTCAAAGATAGTCTCTAACTCTTTTAGTTCTGCTTTCCTTCTTCCCGACTTCTTTTTTTCTTTTCTTTGCGGGACTGTGGGAGGCTTTTGGACTAGTGGTTGTATCTGTATCGCTTTCTTCTCTACTTCCTTATGTCTTTGGTGGAATTGTTCTTGAAGCCACATAACATAATAATATTTGTATGATTCAGAGTTGCGGGATGTCCTCGTTGGTTAAGCTTACTGGCAAGATAGTCCCGTACAACGAGTTGTCTTCATTCACTTGAGATGACCATTGATTGTTCGTGAAACAATTGGGTCATCTCTGGCATACTGCAAATTTACCTTGTTTCTTCGAGGAATTGAAGGGTCTTTATCCTATGACAATAGTGACGACTAGCTTGGTGAAACGAAGGGGATAGTCACATCGCATTTCCCTTCTTACGTTATTTTTGTTCTAATATGGTGAATTGAAGTCCTACCAACGAAGTTATGCATAATAACCTTCTATTATTGTTACCTACCCACTACGATATTGAGCTTGAGAAAGACGAAAGACTGTCGTAGGATGGTTTACCACATGAGACACTTTATTGCTGATAACAGCAAATGGATCTCCCAGGGTTTGATGCAGTTTATTGACATTAACGGTACAGTGTGTGATCTTCCGTATTTCTCCAGAGTGACCAAGATGGCTAGAAATGCGAGAATACTCTTCTCAGAGAGGTTCTTCAAACTTCTTATTACCGATTTAGGCAAATTTGAAGATTGTCTCTTCTGGATTGATCATAGATCGAGAATGTGCTTTTTGTTATTACTTCTTGTATCTAAAAGTTCGGTTTGAAACTATAAGCGAGGCCCAGAATTCTTGCATATAGATTTCTAGAACATCAGCAGAGACTTGGAATGCCTTATAGAAAGGAGTGAGCTTTAACATCATAGACTACTTGAAGAGTTGCTTCCTTTGATGTGACATCCGAGCTTAAATGAAGTTTACATTTACCAATCTTAAGTCGGTTGTCAGGAGCAACTAAAGCATCATCCAACGCAATCTGATCCTCCTTTGAGATTTCCATGAGTCTGTTTAAGAAAGAGTCAGTGCAGTTTGTAATGTGACACAATCATTCATGCATTAGAACCTTTATGACTTTTAGCACTTTGAAGATCAATCATCTTAGAGAGACTAATAGCGTATGAGACAAAGGCACCTATTGTAACAACTAAGTTGAATGTAGTTAACCTTGGTTTTGTCAAGCTTTTAATGTCTATTTTAAACTAAGAGACTTGTATAATCTAACCTTATTTTGAAAAAATTTGATCTTAAGTGTGTTATGTCAAAACTGGTTATGATTCGAAAGCTTTATCACTCGTTCGGTCCTTAAAGTATGGCACTCGTTTGGTCCTTAAAGATAAATACTCGTTCGATCCCTAAAGAAATTACTCGATCGGTTTACAAAGCTTTAGACTCGTTCGGTTCACATTAATCATACACTCGTTCGGTCCACACGAGTGAATACTCGTTCGGTCCACATTATTATACACTCGTTCGGTCCACACGAGTGAACACTCGTTCGGTCCACACTATCATACACTCGTTCGGTCCACATTATGATATGCTCGTTCGGTTTATACTCTTTTACACTCGTTCGATCCATATTGTCATACACTCGATCGATTCATAATCATATACACTCGTTCGGTCCCCACAGTCAAAGATTCGATCGGTTGTTAAGGATTTAGACTCGATCGGTTTCAACACTCAACCATCTTCAAAACAAAATTTTGCATATGGTTTTATCTATACAGACATGTTTAAACACTTATATATCAGTTAAGATCACATTGGTTGAGGGAATGACATCATACGAGCAACATGAAACAATAAAATCAAGAAAATCAAATGAACTAACAAGCATGAGATCAAGAGTGCAAAAAAATGATTCTAACACTTACAAATGAGCATGACATTGCAATCCCACACAAAACCCATAACATTAATACAACATTTATCATAAATCCTAAGTTTCGAGCACTTAATTAAGCAAGAACACATTCATAGGTTAACATTACACGAAACTGTTTCATACATATATAATACACACCTAAGACACCAAAAACCCCTAATTAATTTTAAGTTTATACTACTTTTGATTTTAATAACCCTAATTTAAAAATTAGGGCAGCCGCGATCAAAAGTAGGGTTAACCATCAATTCTTTTGGGATTTGAGTAGATTAGGTGATGAAGAACAAGTTATATGTTATACCTTAGTGATGATTATAGCCCATAATTTGTGTGATCATTGGAGTGTGAGAAGAACTTTAAAAGGAATACCTTAATCTTGAAGTGATCTTGAGGAGAAGGATTTGAAGGTTGCGGTTGAGGGTGGTCGGTGTGGGTGTTATTTAGTGAGTGCTGGGTGTGAAATAAGTAACAAGAACGGGTGGGCGGTAGGTAGTTATTCACCAATTTTTAATTTTTGACCACATTTGGCCCACCTCATGTTATCATGACTTATTAATTTGGCAAATTCGGTTTTCTAAGGTTATTCAAGTTAAACAATAGAGCTCATTCTGGTATTATGTTTTATACTCTCATACCTATAGACATAATTTAGCAAACTACACCCTAAAGGCATAAACAAATAACACATAAGGCACACGCAAGCTTAACTTAATTAACTTTCTATCAAGAGATATTATGTTATTGTTTAAAAACCTTTTCCCTTTAAAAGCTCATTTTATCAGGACGAAGAGATTTGACATTCTCTCCCCCTCAAACAATGATTCGTTTTCTATTGAAAGAGCTGTAGTCCTTGTTTGAGAAGTCAAATGTTACATGGAAAAATATTTTCAGGTGATGGAATGATTTTTTTTTGAAAAAAAACAACAAACACCATTGTAAATAAGATTTCTCTTATTTATACACATAGATGCACTGATAAGTTCATTTTTTGTATATAGAAGCAAGGGTGTTATGATGCCAATGTAATCACCCTGCTTTGTTGATCATAAAGTGACCTAATGCTCCGGAGATAAATTCACGTTGTTAGGATAAACTATCTTTTAGATGACATGTTTATAAGGTGAAAAGCGGGTTATATCTGAAAAAATAGCAAGCCTTTTGGCATTGGGTTTTGAAAACAATTTGGAACTTATGCTTGAAACTCTTCATTTTCAGGCTTGTATCATGTTTGGAATGACATTTTTAAGACCGGTAAAAATTGTTATCGATTTCCAGAAGAATGCCATTTGAAAATAAAAAAAACTTTATTTTTCCTTTTTGTATTTTTCCTTAATTTTTGAATTTTCTATTTTTTGTTTTTATAAAGGTTTCTATAAATTGAAAATCGTTTTTTGGCTTTTCTTATTTTATATTTTTTCTTTTGTTTGTATAATAATATTTATATAAAAAATTTATTTTTGGTTTTTTCTGAGTTTATATTTTATACATTTGATTATATTGGATATCTCGAATAGGTCCACCACTTTCGTCTACGTCATCTGGCAACTTTTTCAGTGTCTCCGGCGTAAAACTTGCATACCACAAGCTTGTTGATTAGAAATTCACATTTCTTTCCTCAACAAGCGCGGCTTTTAGTAAAGATGTACGCCACAATTGATACTCATATTGACAAAGTAAAGTTCGGATCACACCGTTGTAAACATGCTCTTTGATGAAGTGATACCTGTTGTCTATATGCTAGATCTGGAATGTTGATCGTTGTTGCAGCCATAAAGGCAAATAACGTTTTTTTATCATCAGTTACATTGGAATTCTATTGAATCCAAAGCCATAGTCGGTTAAGTTGTGATTCATCAAAGGACTTGAGCACAACCAAATCCAGACAAAGCAATATATTCAGTTCTGTACTGGAGATCGCAGCGCTTTTTTTCAGTTTTTTGAGCGCAACAACTCACAAGTCTATCACCCAAAAAGTTGTATAACTACCAGATGGGTACGGTGTAATCTTGACAGCGAGCATGATCACGCATCTGCAATATCTGTGATTAGTGCAAAGGAACAACCTCCTTCGGATACAAAGACCTCGATGTACAATTCCTTTTAGATACCGAAAAGCTCCTTTTTACCGCATTTAAGTGCTTTTCGGCTAGGACGTGCCTGATACCGGGCACACAGGCTATAGCAATATTGTAGGTAAGTTTTCTAGCAGTAAGATAAGATGGGTGCCAATTCATACCATGATAGTGTGATGATCTAAAATACGTTCCTTCTTTATCCTCTTCCAGTTTGGATTCTCCACCATGGGAGTATCTACTGGGGTCACAAGATTCAATGCATATTTCTTTAGTGATTCAAAGGCATATTTAGATTGGTTTATGAACGATGCATTGGGACTCTTGGAAATCTGTAGTCCTAGACCCCCCCCCCCCCCCCTCCAAATGAGATTTTTATCCCCATCATCGACCTCTTGAATTTTGAGACACAGTTCTTTTGAATGTATTGATCACAATGTTCAGGGTAGATTGCAGCAAAGATAATATCATCGACATAGTTTTGTACCATCTTGTAGTTTGTCGTTAGCTCGTTAAGTAATTTTTGGAAACTTACATAGTTAGTTAGCTAAAGGCCCATAGATAAACCCATGCAAGCCCAAGCCCACCATCCATTGTAAGTATATAAACACCTCTTCATGCCTTGGAGAGGTGGTTGGTTGCACATTTTACACACATTAATATATGTTTACTTTCTCTCTCTAAGTGTTCATCCAACCCTCTCTCTCACTAAAACAATCTCTTTCCCTCTCATCTAGTATGTTATTTGATTAGTCTTCATTCCTTTCGCCTAAAAACATATTTATGTAGTTAAAATGTTGGTTGTGATTAAAAAGTTTGATCATTTAAATAAATATCCGTTAAATATTGTTTGAATCATGAAAATAGTCATGTCTAAAGTGAGATTATTTGCTGCATTTAATATTTTCTTTCATTACGGATTTGCTTATCTGTAGATTCCATTCATATGACTATTCTTGATTGTAGGTCCTTGAGCAGAGGTTAGAGACATTACAACGAGAGCTAGATGTTGCTATTTCAGCTGCATCTTATGCCCGTACAGAGAAACAACATCCTGAGGCAGGGAAAAAGGCTGCTGAATTACATGTAGAAGAGATGATTAAGGAACTTGAAAACACCACAAGTATGCAGATAACTTAATATCTTATTTTAATTTTTACATGTTTTCCTACCAAATTGATTTATATTTGATGTTTTAATATTTTATGTTTTATATAGTTCATGAAAAAGGCCGTGTTTCTATAGGAACAGAGACCCTGTCTTGGATTCATTTGATGAGATCAAATACGAAGAACCTTCAATAAATTATGACATTTTCCATTCGAATCTAGAAAATGGTATGTTTTTTAATTTAGTTATACAAAGTTATTTACATAAACGAACGTTGATTTCAAGGTTTTTATAAGAATTATGCTATTGTAATTTATTTAGATTTTGAAGAAGTTCGAGAAGACGAAAATGAAGAAGATGTGGAGGAACGACACCCGAAGCAACAACAATACACACAACAAACCCACACCGACGCCCTCTGAGGTATGAAATCCATCCTAAAACGCAGATTATGTGGCATGTTTATATGTATTAGATAATTTGGTTCGTCTTGATGTGCAGTTGAGCTGGGTAACGAAACTAAACGGTTTCAGATCAATATCATTAGTTTTTAATGCAGGTTAAAATGGGAGGTTAACCCACACATTTTTCGTTCCCCTTTTTAGTATAATATAATTTAGAAGGTGTTTGGATAAAAGATTATTTACGGAGCTTAAAGCTTATTGTGTAATGAGACAACTACCATAAGCCTTTTAAGATTAATAATCCCTTCGCATTGCATTTTTTGAGAATACATACACTACTGAGCTTAAGGTTACCCAAGCACCCCATCAGGAGGCTGTAGGCATCGACATATACTTCATGACACTAGCAATCCTTCATTATAAACCAATTTTTTTTATGTTTACCCATTAAATCAAGACCCGACTAAACGTATTATACACTACATAAATATAGAGCAGCGAATATCATAAATTAAATTTAAAACTTATGAAACTACCTTAAACAAAACTATTATAAAATTCCATAAAATCAAATTCATTTTCATGTTTAAGTGGTACTTCTATTTCATAAATTTTCTGCATTTCCTTATTTATCGGGTATGCATCAGTTTTTCTGTTCGTTGTGGCTGGAAGGAATTTACATTACAGGTAGATAATGGAGGCTAAAGATGGAAATTATATGGCATGTGGCGATCTCTTCTTTTGCTCCTGATTCCTATACTGTTAATTCTAAATACAATTATTTTAGTAGCTGAATGTTGTAATTTGAAGCACATTGAGTTATTTAATTTTTTTATTTATAAACATTTTTTATGTGCTCGCGGTGTCATGATAGTGCTGGAGTTAGGCATATGGGTCCCTGCTATTTATTTATGTGGAGTTGCTTCCATGGATGGTTCAAAAAATCCGACATCCTCCTTCGTCACTGAGCTGAGTTGTCTCGATCTTGTTGGACATATGAACACGTTGCACTTAAGTTTATAACTTAATACAACCTTAGTAGTTAGGGTGTGTTTGGGATTGCATTTAGTTGCTTTATAATGGCGAGGAGTTTAATAAAAACAACCTTTTATGTACTCTTGATTATTGTTGTTAATTTCATGTTATCTTAAACATGGCATATGGTAATGTTTTCTTTTATCATAGCTGAAATGGAACATGTAACCGTCCTGCGCTCCGCTAACTGTCCTGCAGCAGAGCGCGGGCAAACCTACTCGTTATTTATAATTACAAGAATGGTCCCATGTGACGATTTGTATATATACTCCTTCCAGTCAAGTACTTGTATCATTTTCCCCCAATTCTAAAACACTAAGGGGGTGTTTATCAAATTAAGTGGTTAGATATGAGCCTCTTAATTAGCCTCTTAAATGAGAGAGGAAAGCTTTAATGCCTCTCCTAATTAAGAGGCATTAAGGGTTTGGGCCCACTTTCTTCCTCACTAAGAAGAAAAGAAACACCCCCAACCCTAACTTATTAAAAACCCTTATTAGTTTTTCCCAAAATGAATTGTTTCTGTGGAAATTCAACAATTGTGCGTACGTCATGGACGATACAAACCCTGGACGTCGATTTCGTTGTTGTTCTCAATCGGCTTGTCCATTTTTCTCTTGGGTTGATCTATCTATGTGTGCTTGTGTAGTTTCAATCATCTATGGTTTGCTAAGATCAAGAAATGCACTTGAAGATTGTTTGAATGCAATGGTAGCTGGAAATCGAAGGCTCAAGATTTGGCTTATTTGTAGTTGGGTTTTTTTTTGTTTTTCTACTTGATGTAATGGCTTTTCTTTAGTTGTTCAAAACCTGAACTTATAATTGACCAAAATATTATGTAATGGTTAATAAATTTTGTGATATGTAATGAAGTTCAAGTTTTTCTATTAATGAAGTTCAATAGTTTTTTATATTTGATGTCTTGTGGCTTATTAAGCACTTCTAGAAGTTCAAGTTTTTCTATTAAGTTCAAGTTTTTCTATTCAACACCAGAAATAAGAAACAATTCACTTCCATTCAAATAACAGTACATACCAAACAGAATGTCAATATAAGAACATACCGAGTGACATAATTCATTTGTTTCAGACATAAACATGATAGAATTTAAACAAGTACATTAGTCTAACCAAACATATGACAATATTGTTTAACCAAACACAGTCTTAGAAATTAAAAAAAGAGCACAACAAACAAGTTTATTTGAATCCTTTATCAGGAATAAGTCTGCAAGCAGTCATCTTTGTTCTCTTTATGTTGGTGATGTTGGTGCTGTAGAAGCTTGACTTGAAGCTTGTGAACCTTGTGTTGCAACTTGATTTGTAGCATTACTTGTTTGACTTGCAGTTCTTTTATTTCCAACTCTTTTCTTTTGCACATGTTTTATTGCCACAACTTCATTAACCATTGTTTGAGATGCCCTAGGTTGATTTGCCACATGCTGAGTTGGCATTGTCTGACTTGGCATCGAATTTCTTTGACCACCATCACTTAAACTAGTAGCTTTGCAACCTCTTTTATTATGACCAGTTCCTTGACAAAGACTATAAGTAACTGTTTTTCCTTTTCTTGTCAGCTTGTCACCTTTGACCATTTCAATCTCACCTTTACTTTTCTTTCTCTTTTTAGGTGGTCTCCCAATCTGTGTATGCACTTTGGGTGGAAGCAATGTTGTTGGATAGTCAAATTTACTCCACATATCTATGCCATTCACTGGATTGACCTTGTGAGAATAAACATTCATCTATGTGTGAAGCTTGTAGGACTCATGAACCCAGTCTTCAGGTGTGCCCACATCCATACCATTATCTACCATATCATGAATTGCAGCAATGGCATGCTTACATGGGATGCCTGAAATTTCCCACTTCCTACAGAAACTCTTTTAGGTCAAGGTAACTACACACTGGTCTTGGTGTGGATCTTTAACTTGAAAGAGGTTTGAACCATTCCAATCTTCAATGTACTCACTTGAAGCTTCTTTAATCTTGTTAAATAGCTTGGTAACAGTAGGAGTAAGTGGTCCATCACATTTTTGAATAACTTTTTGGACAATGACAATCCTCTTCATTAGGTATTCTCTCATAAATTCTAGGACAATAATGATTAATGATTTGAATTATTCCCTAGCATCATACAAAACTTGTTATATTTGATGAGGACCTCACAGACAAAGTCATTTGTTGATTAGTTATCGATCACTCATGTGTGTGCGCTTCCCTATTAATATAATGATGTTTGAAATAGACTAGTGATAGCAAAAAACAACACATAATAGCATAAGGCAATTCAAAAAAAAAATTTAATCAATTTACTCAACTATTTAACTTGAATAAGTACACATACCATAAAAGTAAGCTTTGCTCTAATATTCAGGTGAAATCTTATTTAACCATTCAAAAGCTTTTTTGTTGTGATTTTTTAAGTCTTGCATATTTTTTTGAAACCTAACAACAGTTATGGATGTTGCACACTTCCATAACATTTCCTTGTAGTCTCCTCCTTTCCAAGTTAAGTTCATGTTTTTATTTATGTGCCTCACACAATACCTATGCTCAGCAGATGGAAACAACTTTGTCGTTGCTGGTAGAAGACCCTAAAATAAATATTGATCATAGTTAATAAAGAGTGTCTGAATTGAATACAAATTAAGTTAATAACTGTTGAAAATAGTATTTAATGTTACCTTTTGCATGTTTGTGATGAATGTGAAATTAGAGTTGCTGAACAGATCAAAATCATCACCAAGAAAAGTTAAGAACCATGTCCAAGAGTATTGGTTCTCTGATTCTACAATACCATATGCTACTGGGTAGATACCATTATTGGCATCCACACCCATAGCTGTAAGCATTGTCCAGGATATTGTCCTCTCATAAATGCATCATCCAAACCAAGAAATTCCCTTCTACCTTCTTTGAAACCCCTTTTCAGAGCACCCAAGCAAACATATATTCTTTTGAACATTCTTGTTGTTTTTTCAGGATCCTCTTCCCCATAAACATCTATCTTTACTGTGGTATCTAGGTTACATCTATGTAGCTCACTAACATAATCCCTCAACAAAGAGTATTGTACCTTAACATCTCCTCTCAAATGAACTTGTGCCTTTGCCCTAAATGCTTTTGTCCTTGAAACTAAAACATGGAACTTTTTTTTCATTTGTTCTTGAATGGCTTTAATAGGAATTTCAGGGTTCATAGTGATTAGATCTATGATATGTTTGGAAAAAAAAAGTGGAGGTACAGTTTTAATTTGTTTGGATTGCAAGCAATTATGCTCATCCTTATAAGTTTTCACCACCCACTTTGCTTTATCTCCTTTAGTGAGATACAATACCCAAGGACAGCTAATTTTGTCTTCTTTTGCATCTTTAATTACTGCCTTACCCTTTCTAGAAATGCCCTCTTTTGGACCTTGTAGTGTATCCATATATTTATTTTTGCTAGTCAAAGTTGGGACAACACCTTTGCATATCACCCTTATTATTCTCTTATCATTTCTCTTGAAGTCTAAGTTCCTCCTACTCTCAATTGAATAAGCTCTAATCCTCTCCTTTGCTAAATCCATGTTTGCAAATTCCTTGCCTACAAAGAAGTTGTTCCTTATGCTAGAGGAAGTAGCTTTCTTTCTTAAATTTCTAAGACCCCTACTCCTAGCATTTTTTGGTACATCCTCTTGATCACTTTCCAGTGAATCAAATTCTAAAACCTCCAAATCATCTTCTGTTACAGTTACATGAGGTTGAATAGGATCAATAAACTCAACTTCACCTTCTCCATCTAGCTGAAACTTAAAGCTACTCATGTTCACTTCCACTTCATCAACTAAATGTTCCTCATCTACAATATCATTAGCATTAGAATGTCCATCCTCAAACTCACTATCATTCTCACTATCACCCTCTTCATCCTCATCACTAGTACCTTTGTGGTTTCGACAAGCTCAACATAAGCATACATAATCTTATGCTTATGGACATATCCTAAGAAGCTTCTGATGTCACTTTCACTATCCAAAGGTTTTAATCTAATGTCTAAACTTTTCAGTGGTATCTTGTAGTAAAAAAGCACTTCGTCATCATTCTCATAACCTAAGCTATTCAATACTGTATTTAAAAAATCAAGCTTAAATTGTGCATTTTTTATCATGTCCACAAAGGCAATCTCACCTTCAACATACTTCTTATTTGGAGCATCAGTGAACCTTTCAGCATAATGACACTTGATTGAAAAAAGTTGGTATATGCATCTGTTTAATATTGAAAACAACAGCACATAAATAAATTGCTTAAAAAGGCACAATATTTAAAAAACATAGAAATAGAGATTTAGGGAAATCACCATAAACAGCAGTATCAAAGCTTTCTCCTTCTTCCCTAATATACAATCTTGAATAAGATCACCCATGTTAAATCGTTGCCAATTTTTTAGGGAGGTTAGTGGAATGACAGAAAAAAATGGGGATGAAAATCTTATGCTTAGGGTTTGAAGTGTTGACTTTGGATCGGGTTATAATATTTAAGTGGTTGGGTAATTAAATAATTCGGTCCATGTTATAATATTAATTGGGTACATAAGTAAAAAGACCTGTATACCCTCTCGTGACTAACATGTGTTTCAAAAAAATTAACAGATACTTACTTCGTTAGTGGTCAGGGAGGGAAAGTGCAACGAAAGTTTCCCCACGGGGAGGCTGCCTGCACTTTCGCAAAAGTAAGGACTACAGGGAGCATATCTGTAATTTACTCAAAATATCATATGTAACATATATCTGGGCATCGAGCATGCAATAAGAAACTACTATTGTGTATCTAACATGCATGTATGAGGAGATTAAGAAAGCTTATAACCGACGACACATAAACCCCCCTCCTGCCCCCCCAGCGGTAGATCGTATACTACATCCCGTGGCCTACAAGAAACCCGACCCACACACTCCCCCGACACAACATTAACAAAACAACCTAACAATCTGCCAGTAAACAAACGAGATGTTTACAAAACAATGATCCAAGAATAATAACCAGCATAGCCGGGTTTAAGCATCTAGAGGGTGCTCAACCGCTCAAAGCCTCTGATTTATGGTTTTCTCATACCATTGCTCATTTATTCGATCTGTAGCTTATATTAGACAAGAATGTGCTTGAACACGTGAGATACTTTGATAAATACAATAAGAAAGATGAAATTTACGTAGTTTACGAGGTTTAAAAAAATTGCGTATGGACGAGTGATACAAATTTGTATTCTTTTTTTATATATTAAACTAGCTTCAAGGCTCGCCTGATGGGCGGCTAGCTATAAGATTATTTTTAAAGATACAAAATTTAGTAGTGGAATAGAAGATATAAATAACGTAATAGTTATAACTTATGACCATACACAAACACTATTTTTATTTAACAGTTGCATGAAGACAGTTGTAGCATGTCTCCTTTTGATATGTTAGTAGTGTTGTTTCGCTAAAAAATGGTAGTCAAACCTTGTGTAAGTAGTATATTTGCCAAGGCATATGGATGTCCGTGGAATTGACTCTTGACACGACATATAGTTGTCCGTGGTAATGTTATTACATGATCTTCCCTTCTGTTTTGTGTATAGTCTTCTCGTATTAAAATTTTCGACAAATGTACATACACCCCCGGTAAAAAAAATTCCTAGGTTGAATTGCCTATTTTTGGTCTCTTCTACTTCCTCTCTTTATATCTTTATATATCAACTTCTCTATACCCCATTTTGTGTACATGTGAAAGAAACATACGATTTTGTAACGGTGTCTTGTTACATGTTACTATAATACATGACGATTCAACGTGTTATAATTTCCCAATAACATCAAACATCTCATTATGCATTCATGGCCGCTAGCTATAAAATGATCATAAATCATCATTTCGCGACAAAACAAATTGCCACATACCATAGGTCGCATTCGGGTCCTTAAGAGAACAATCGTCAATGAACACCACATGAAAAACGGGCATATTTCCAAATAACACGCCAACCTATTGATTGATAGTGTAGAATTCTAGTAATCTTATGATCAAACCAAGAACAAGAGTAAGATGTGGGTTGTGATGTTAGAGATGATAGAGAATATGGATTGGAATGGTATGAAGTGTATTATGATGAAATGTTACAAATGGAACAACCAACCCCTCTCCAAGGCTAGGAGAGGGCTTATATACTACATGTTGTGGCCGGCCCATGGGTTCTAATGGGCTTCCCATGGACCTTGGGCCGGGCTAGTTTACTTAACTAACGTTACTCATACTACGAGCTAAGACTTAATACAACTTGGAAGTGACCGATACTTTTTGTGTTTCCAACAATCTCCCCCTAAGGGAGGTCACTCCATTTTACAAAATTTTAAGCCTAGCATACTATGCTTTGTCTTTAGTCTTTAGCTCGTCCTTTTGACATTCTCCTGTGAGTATGTTGTAGTGATCATTGATTTCTGGATTGAGCTTGTTCCAATTTCAAAATTTTAAGCCTAGCATACTATGCTTTGTCTTTAGTCTTTAGCTCGTCCTTTTGACATTCTCCTGTGAGTATGTTGTAGTGATCATTGATTTCTGGATTGAGCTTGTTCCTTGAACTTGTATTTGACATTGTGATCTTGAGCATCTTGAGATCATCAACCAAGCACAATCTCTTTACGCCATCTTGAAACTTTGCCATCTTGTGGACTTGCGACTTCTGGACCGACATGCTCATACCATTCTTGATTTGATGACTTGGAAAGCTTTAATGTTGCATCTTTCTTGAAATTCTTTAACTTTAACACTTCGTCACTTCGAGAAAGACGTTCGGTATCAGAGTGACGGAAACTTCTTTGAAATTCTTTGACTTTAATACTTCGTCACTTCAAGAAAGACGTGCGGTATCAGAGTAGCGGAAGTCTTGAAACATGTACTTGAGCTTTCATGATGTCTTTATGTTTGTCGGTAGGGTATGAGCATGTGGCTATGGATCTTTGTGAGACAGCTGGAAACAGGTACCTTCACCACCTTCTTTAAGTTTCCTGCAATAAAACAGTTAGCAATAAAGCGGGGGGACGAATATGGCTTTGTCATTCGCCCAGGTTTGGTTGGAGTAACCTTCAAATCCGTGAGGATCGACCTGTGATCAGATAGATTCAATTTAAGAAGAATCTTCTTGACAGGATTTCCAGCTGTAGTATTGAATCTTTCTAACACATAAGTATTAGATTCATCGTACTCAGCATGTTCTCATTATCGGAACGTCTCAAAGCAGACAGCACGATAAGAGTGAACCAGTGAGTTACTATCTCACCGATTGATATAGAAAATTGATTTGAAAATCAATCGGTGTATCACTTGCAAAATTGTTTTTGTGACACACCGAGAGTGTTAATCATTTCAAAAATTCATTAACAACCGTTGATCCATTTCCTGGAACAAGTTTGATTCTTATAGAATCGCACCATCGTTTCTTTCCAGTTGTCACAAGTTTGATTCATAAAGAATCTCACAAGTTACCTACCATGAGCTTGTTTGATGTTGGCTCAAGCAGGATTTCCATCTTCATTGTGAATACCTAAGTATCACTCGGATGTTCTGGCAAAATCACAAGGATCTTGCGTAGGACTCTAATGATATTACTTGATATTCACATTGTGTGAGATAACAAGCTAAATTATGACAAGTGTCCTAATGAGATTAATGGATGATCTCTTTTGGCTCTAGACTCAATAGTGCACTTTTAATTTTAGTGATCGGAGGCTGGAGCTGAGTGCCACCTTTTCAATATCAACTAACTCGGAGTGAGAAAGTCAATAGAAATGAGTGTATCTCCGTGAGTTTTGAAACAAAGTCTTTCCGACTTTGAGTGGCTGGGAGGGGTTTGTGCATAGCGTCACTGGGTCCATGACTGTCTTCAATGTCAGACAACACCTAAGTGTTTCTGACAGCATATGTATTGACCCGGTTTCTGCCTAAGTGTATGGAGGGCTTCTTTCTTTTCACCCTTTATCCTTACATTTCTTTTTCATTCTTCAACCCCTTCAATGCTTACCGAGACTTCATAACTAACACCTTGTTGGGTTTGTTCCAGTGTTAGCTCCATCTCAGTCGGCATTATTCCCTATTCTCACTTTTTCTCCTTTTTAATCATACCTAAGGACTTCTACACTAACTAGTGGATATCCCTGGGTAGATCCCTCCGGTTCTGGCTGGATCATGGGATTTGAATACCTATACCTAACCACCTTATAACTCCATAAAATTAAGTACATGGTCGGTCTTTTAGGGTATTCCATCACCATTACAAACCAAAATCATTGAAAAATTCATTCAAAGTGTTTGATATAAATATCAAAAGGTTTACACTTTGAATGTTTTTAATCATCACTAAAAGCTCCCCCTTAACATGTGCATCGTAATCGTAGTACATGCTAAGTGTGGAGTGCATCGAGTCCATTTTAATTGATTACTTCTGTCAATATACATTAAGTCCAGGTTAATCACATTTTCTCCCCTTATCCAAAATGTTAATCCCTTGATATTTTGGATATCAATTGATTAACCGTTCGGGGACAAAATGATGTATTCTAGCAGAATGGAACATATTATTGCTCCCCCTCAACTTTTGAGGGTTTATAAGATGGTGCCGAGTACAATTATTTGAAAGATTTTGAATTTACTAAGAAATTCTTGTAAAATTTGTACTCGAGCACATCTTATTTTTCACCAAAAAATCTACACTACATATAATCACATGATTATTATGTACGAGGTTTGACTGATTGATAAGAACATCATATGATAGAATCACTATGGTTATTTTGACGCAGACGTAGGTCTCCTGTTCGAACATTTTCACCAACGAACTTTTCCTAACTCCTCATTAGCTACTTCTTTCAAAGAGGTTGTAATCTGATCTTTCTCTGTCCAAGCTCTCTTCAGGTTGCTTTACTTTCTTTTCCAAAGTTATGAAAGTCTTTGCATTCAAACTTCGAGGATAGAACAGATTCCAGATTACATAGGTAACTTGAGTTGTGAGGTTGGTGATGTCAGTGTCTGATGTTAATGTCTTAGCTTCCCCCATATAACCAGCAATCCTTTCTTGAGTAGATTCAGAACTTTCTTTTAAGCCGCATCAAGCAGTCTTAATGTATAAATCCCAGATATCCGAAGTACACAGTTAACCCTTTCAAGAATTTGTTACCGCAACACCAAAGTCAATTAAGTCCCGGATGAGCGCATTTCTCTTTATGGTCATGATATAAATTGTAACACCAAAGTCAACTAAGTCCCGAATGTCACAATTATTCCCTCTAAGTAGTCGAAATGATTACACCTAAGTCAACTAAGTCCCAAATGTACTCATTTCTTTCTGCAGAATACTGATGACCTTAAGGAATCATCATATATGTGTACCTCTTTATCAAAATATTTTTACTTTTTTAAGAATAAGTTATGGGATCGACCGTTTGGAGGAAGCCTTATTTGAATCAGAAAGAAACTTTTTCTCACGTTTCTATAATTTCCTCTCAACACTTCCCCCTGGGGACTCAAATGATGCATACTGACTAATGACGAGATGTCTCTTCCACAATGTGATTGAAATAGTGCACCCGAAGATTCAAACGGACTAAAATCAAGAAGCATAACCTCTCAAAAGTCAAAAGAAGTTAACCTCAAAGAAGTCCGAGGTACACTATCAAAGATATACCATCTACTCCTTCCCCTTGCTGGTTTCGACTCGTCGGAATCTAGCAAAAATCCTTATACGCCATAATATCGAGATGTGTTCAAGGATTTGTAAGCTTTAATTATTCATGAAAACCAATAAGTCTTAATTGGTAATAAGTCATAAAGTTTTAAGTACATGACATCAAAGCTTGTGTAGTTAAAATCCATTAACTCCCCTTTAAAATTATGATCGTCATTATTAACACTTTATCCGTTATTTCCGTGACACCTTTTTTTGAAAGGGACTGTTTAAAAGATTATTTGATGACGATTTCTCCCCCTCAAATAATGACCCGTTTTCTATTTAAAGAGTTGTTGTCATTGTTTGAGAAGTCGAATTGTCTTTGAAAAATCTTTTTTTAATTTGGAAATCACTGTTCATTATGAAAGACAACTTTTACCAAACAAAATAAGATTTCTCTTATTTTAACACATAAGCGCACTGAGACGTACACTTATGGAATATAGGAAGCACGGGTTGTGATGCAAAGTAATCACAAGCCTTTGCATGGTCATAAAGTAGACCATGCCCGAGAATAAATTCCCGTTGTTAGGAACAACTGTCTTTTAGATGACATGTTTTCCTCAAGGTGAAAAGCGGGTTACTATCTGAAATAATAGCAAGCCATATGACATGTTTTGAAAAACATTTGAACTTTTGCACGAACTTTATTTATGTCCAAGTGTCTTTATTGAAAGACATTTCTAGGGACGTAAATATTATCGTTTGCAAAAGACATGCCATTGAAAAACTTCTTTTTGTATTTTTCTCATTTTTTAATTTTGTATTTTGTTTTTATAAAGGTTTTATAAAATGAAAATCTTTTTGGTTTTTCTGATTTTATATTTTTCTCTTTTGTTTTTATAAAATTTTATAAAAATAAAAATAAAAAATATTTTTGTGGCTATGTTTTTTTTTTATGGATTTTAAGTATACGTAGGATACAAGAAGATTTCTCTTCTTTTGAAGAAAAAGCGCACTGAAGCGTACACTCTTCTTTTCTTTGAGGAGCGGGGCCTGAAGAGTTGTCTACAGACACCATTATCATGAAGCACGGGTGTTGATCTGAAGTAATCAACAGCCATTGTCCTTGTTCATCATACATAAATCCTGAAACCTTGGTTTTCTTGATTTCTGATATATCACTTTCTTCAGCAAACAAACTTCGAGTCTTTCCTTTTCAGGATTGCAAAATGTACCTGCACTTAAGTTAAGAGTACATGCACTAACATTGAGAGTTTGATCGCATTTATAAGGGTTAGTGATATAATCATTTGAACCATTTGGGAGTTCACAATTCACCTTTGTTGTGCTAGATGTGGGAATGCTCTTTCAGTTGGACACCACTTAAGACCAGCGTGATAAAAATCTATACCCGTCGGATTCCACTAATGGTTAGATCTACGAGAGTTTGTTTTTCTCATGCACGCGGAAAGACTTATTGTGGGAGGAAAAAACTATGTCCTTGTAACGAACTTCTACCAGGTTTCTGAGTAAGACTCGTTGGAACTAAGGGGTTTGTTACTGTTTCTAGTCTTATTGGGTTGAATCCTTAACACGAGAATTCACTTCTTTCAAGAATTTTGTTATATAGGTATCATGATTTGAATTAAAGACACACTTTTGACAAGTTGAGCCACAAAGTTTTAAGTAGTCAGAGATAGGACTAGAATTTTTAGAGTGATCTGCCTTTAGCATAACAGTTGTCGTTGGGTAATACTCTTAGATGTTGGCAAAAACCCTAGATGTTTGATTATTGCTCCTAGGTTTTGATTTGCAACTCTTAGTAGTGTTTTGTGATTTAGCAGATGGCATTACACTAGTTGTTGACTTTCTATCTCTTTCTTGTGTCTTTTTCTTAGCTTCCTCTAGATAGTAATTATGAACCATGTCATTTGAACTAAATCTTGCATGTCTTAGAAACTATTCCTAAGATGAGCTAGATGCAAATTATTATGATTAGGTTTTTTACAAAAGCAGATTCTTCTTCTTAGGCAAATAATGTTGGTGTGACTGGTTTTGTCAAATTGTTAGTCATCATCAAACTTGGGGGCAAACCGTGGTTTTGAAAAATTAGGTCGTTCAGATTTAAACGCATTCGGTTGTCTAACAACTGATTGGTATCTGGGTGGTTGTAAAACCGGTTTCCCCAAGATTGATGGTTTTGCAAACTTAGTATCCACGCTATTTCCTTTTAACTTTCTTAATTCGTTTTTCAACGCTACATTCGCAAAAACCTTTTCCTGAATCTGAGCCTTTAAATCAGCATTTTCAACAGTCTTACTATTTATTTGAGCAATCAGTGAGTCATTATGGTCTTTTGTCTGAACTCGTATTGTTTTGATAGAATCGTATAGTTTTGGAAGTCTGTCTTTTAAATGCTCTTTTTACCTTATTGAATTCTCTATTATCTGCAAGTAATTTAGCCACACTATGTTCCAATTCGATATTGATCTTTTCAAGTACCTCAATTTCCTTGTTAATCTTGGCTTTATTACTTATTTCATTCAAAATTTGACCGTGTTGCCCGTCTTTTATATGCTTGATTTTGATATTTAAGTTCCATGTTAACACAATGTGTTTCCAATCTTGAAAAGTCTTTTTGAAGTTGGGCAACGGTCTTTTTGAGAAAAATATTTTCAGACTCGAGAGATTGGTTTGAAAATTCAGTTGTCATGTTATCAAATGATAGATCAAGTAAAGGACATGAAACTTGACATTTTTCAGCATTCTGTTCAATCTCTCCTCCCCTATGACACATATTTGTTGAATCAGGAATGATATTTCTATCAACCTTTTCCAACATATGTGTGTCATAAATGGGTTCAGATTGCACAGAATGTTGTTGTTCATTAGCAAGAGTATCATGTTGAACAGTCAATTGTACCTCAGCTAATGGTTGTTTGTCATTCACGGAGTTGATATCTGCATCCTCAGCATGTGTATCTTTCCCGGATCTGCTGCTTGAAACATGCCTTTCTGATTCTGTCTCATTGCTTTCCGTAACAACCAAACAGATTAATGCTGTTCTCGAATCCACCTTTCCCTCTTTTGACTGCATCACTCTATCATTCACCCTTCTGTTATTTTCTCGTTTATGCTGTGCTCTTTCATCAATAGTCTTCTTAACGGATTCCATGTGTTGGATCAGTGTATCACGGAATTGTTGAATCTCAGTTCAGTGTTTTCTAGAAGGACCTTGGATTTTTCAATTTGCACCCTCACAATATGAAAAAAAGTATCGAATTTGATGAATGTTGAAATGTTTCAATGAGTACTCTAAACGACCATTGGATTCAGTTTCTTGAAAATTCTTCCTCTTTGTTGAGTTGCTTTCTGTTATCCACTAAGTTAAGTAACAACGATTTCTGTAAAGTTGATTATCTTGACAAATAGTGCCAAAAATGCCGTGTCGGAATCTCCCTTGATTGGAAAAGAAACCTTAAGATGTGAATGAAGTGGCGAAATGATTCCATGGATTTTTCCTTTGCTTTGTCTTTGCATTTGTTGCAGCTGATGCTTGCATCTCACTCTCTTGAGAATTAGAAGTCAAAGATTCCATTTGAAATTCAATTGTGTGAATGAAATGAAAAATCTTAAGTAGATTAAGTGATTTTGTTGTGGTTGAAATCCAATTAACGTTCGGGAATTTACAAAATCTAATGATTTAAAACCGAGAAAAGAATTAATTCATTCACGGGGAATTTAAAAAATCTAGGATAGAAACCGTAAAACAAGATTAATTGTTGGAGACAAAACTAATTTAAAAATAAAAATTGACTAACCTACTATAAATTAGGAACAACTAAAAGACTAAAAGTTAAAAAGTTTTAACAATGGATGATTAATTTAAATGTCTTAAGTATAAAGGCTAATTGAAAAATGTGTAGAAAATTAAAAGTTAAAAGTGAAAGAGTTTTAAAAACTAGGGGCTAATAGTAAATATTTGAAAAACAAATGGCTAAAATTGAACTTGTTTAAAAGAACCAAGGTTAAACTTGAAAATATTTTAAAGTGAAGGATAAAATTGTAGAAATGATTAACATGAAAGGTTTAAAATTTTAAAATGGTTGAAAGTTAAAGGTTAAAAGTGTAAAATTTAAAATTTAAACTAATATATAAAAATACACATGCATCTTCTTCGTTGAGGATTTTATAAAAAAAATTAACGGAGTGTAAATTTAACCGCGGAGTTGTACGATTATCGTCGGTTAGAAAATAAATATACCACGTGATCGAACGATCGACACGTAACACGTTGATATAATTCTCAAGGGTCCGTCGGTTTACAGTCACTCCGTACCCAAAAACACGAAATTGTTTAAAAACGTATAAATTTTCTCGTTCGGTTCCTAACTATTACACGTTCGGTGCAACTAAAAAAATTACTCGTTCGGTCGTCTTTGGAATGTTGCTCGTTCGGTCCTTCCAAACTGTTGCTCGTTCGGTCCTTGTTGATGTCACTCGTTCGGTTCTTGCAAGCTTACACTCGTTCGGCTCTAACAAAAGTTACTCGATCGGTTGACAAAGAGTTTGCTCGTTCGGTTGACAAAGTTAGGAACTCGTTCGGTCGTCAAAGGGTTTTGCTCGATCGGTTCCAACAAGGAATGTCACTCGTTCGGCTATCAAAGCAAGGTACTCGTTCGGCTCTTATAAAAGTTCACTCGTTCGGTGGTTACGTTTTCCACTCGTTCGGCTCTTTCAAGAAATACACTCGTTCGGCTCACCTTGAAGATGTCTCGATCGGTGGTCTCTTGAAAGTCACTAGATCGGTTGTAACAAAATACGACTTTGTGTTTCAAAGTAAGCTAAAAAAACACCACGAGTAGAGAAACACAACAGTAGCACAATTGCCAAAATTAACAAGATAGCAAAATAAACAGTAAAGATGATGCAATATTATCACGTAATATTGTTGGCTTTTTGCAATGGTTATAAATCACGAGTAGGCCCAATCAAATGAAACCCACTAAAAAATAAAATGGAACTAAACAGTAGACCCAATCAAGATTTAAACAAGACAAAAAAACGTGTGATTAAAGAAAAAGTTATGCCGAGTGATTATAAAATGAAACTAACGGAAAATATATTAAAAAAACTATAATAGCCGAAAATCAATAAGCTCATATAAGCCAACGAAACCACAAACACTATACCCTAAAGATCCTAAGGTGAAACCATGGCTCTTGATACCAATTGAAGGTCTACGAAAACCATGATCCGGTGGTCTAGGTGAGTCAAACTACATGATAGCCATTTTAGTGAGAGAAAGTAGTGATATGGAAGATGGACTTGTGATATTAGATGGAAAAAATGGGTAAGAAGGATACTTATGTCTTGACTAATGCCAAATGGGGATCTTCTCTCAACCCTCTATGGAAGCCATAGAGGGGATTGATAGCCCATACGCCTCTAAACTAACATAGTTGCCTATTCTAGTCCTCGCATTTGTGCACTAAGATATACTATGGGAATTCTGTATGTCGTCACGTATAAAGTGAAGTCCCAACAATCTTCCCCACGGGCGATTTTCAGAATTTCTTACAATAATTTCTATAAGTACATAATGATTAAAAACAAGAAACTTCCATGAAGCTACATATGCTGATGACGTCTTCTGTGGTGTTTGTCTTTCAAAGTTGCACTCCAACAGAATCATCTTTGTAAGTACTTTTGTAAGAGAAATACTGAAATAGGCCACGAACTAAGTAACCATACACTTCTGGTTTAAGGAGATGCTTCTGAATTAGCTTACCCTAATTTGTGCCACATATTCTTGATTTAGAAGGGCTTTAAAAGATTCCCCCATATGCATGAATCAGCTTCCATAATTCAATGCCACATATTCATTATTTAGAACTTTCAAAGCTTCCCCCCAAATAGCATCCTCTCTTGAGCAGTTCAAAGCTTATTAAAAGCTTTTTGAATAATTAGTGACAAGCGCGAACTGGGTAGGATACACATCAAATTATCACGCTCTTTTAAGAATAAGCTTAGATGATTTGATCGTTTGGTTGGTAAGCATTATCTGATCAAAAGAGGTCAGGACATAAAGATTACCTCAGTTAGTGGTCCCCCTGAAAAGGTGGTGATGGGGGGGGCTTGTCCTAAGGAGTTGGGGACCAAGTAATGGAAAGGGCTGTGCCACTCTTGCTTTAGTTAGATAAGCGAGCTGGACAGTGGTGACATCAATAGGACCAATCATGGCATACATTATGAGCAAGTCTTAGGACACTGGTTCAGGTAGTGGTCCTAGGTGCCAAGATACCATATTAGGGGTGTAGATGCTAAAACTAGGTTATGAGACTACATTTAAATAGTCAATGATCCAATACTCTCAAGAGGTTAACACACTTAGAGTTGGGAGGACAGGTTGTAACTAATGGAATTGTTTGGAACATTGTACAAAACTGTCTGAATTGTAAGAAAAGGAAAGAGAGATATAGTAAGCTGAAAAACAGAAAGAGAATTATGTGATAAAAACAGAAAAGAGTGAATTGGTGAGAAAAAGGAAAGGAGAGATTTGTGAGCTGAAAATAATAGGAAAGATGAGCTTGTAAGAATCAAAATATATGATGGCAATATTGTTGGAATAGGAATTAGAGTTGAATACTGCTAGGCATAAAACTTAACACTGCCAGTATTAAGTTTAGGGAACCGCCACTGTATATTTAATACTGTGGTAAAAGTTAGTCCCGGCTGGACTTAAGTTAGTTTTGTCTAGGCTAAAATTAGTATTGTGCGGTGACCGTTAGTACTGTTTGAGGCATAACATTAATTTCCTTAATTAAATATAGCCGTTGTGAAATTTCCGCCAACAACTTCGTCTATAGGTTTGACTAATTTGGAGAATTCATGATCTTTCTATAAAATCATAAGCTTTCTTCAGGATAAGAACACATTTCATTCAGTTGGTTGAATCAAAACCCTAAGTGCTCTCTATATAACTCAATTAACTTTGCCAAGCTTACATACTCTCATATACAAAAATATCCCATAACCCTAATCATAACTTTCTCTTCATCAAAGGCGAATTTGGTTGCTGGACATGCACACTGGTTAGATCTACTTAACAAAAGTCAGAAGGAAGTGAAAGGATATTCCATACTGATAATTGATTTTCTCATTGAAGTCAATTAGGTTGCCCTCACTTGAAAGTTCTCTTACTATCTATTGTCTCTATCATAGAACAGTTTTTGGCAAAACTGCTTCTGCAAGCTCAATTGTGAATGGGGACATAGAAGAAATCACTACTACAATAGATGGGAAAGTCAAGGTTCTTTCTGAGGCATCTATTAGAAGACATCTCAAGTTAGAAGATTCTGATGGTATTAGTACTTTGCCTACTTCAGAAGTTTTTAAGTAACTTGCTCTTATGGGGTATGTGTCCAACTCTGACAGCTTAACTTTTTAAAAGGGACACTTTTCCCCTCAGTGGAAATTTTTAATTCATACCATCCTTCACTGCTTAAGTCCTAAGAAAACTACTTGGGAACAGTTTAGTAGCAATATAGCAACTACTATCATTTGCTTGGCCACCAACAGAACCTTTAATTTTTCCAAATTGATTTTTGAGGCCATGGTGAAAAACTTAGACAGTAAGAAAAAGTTTTTGATGTCTCTAAGATTTATACAAATCTTTTTGAACAAGCATACGAGATTACTTCTACCCCATAAAAGAACTTACATTGCTCCTACCCTTACTCACAAACTGTTTAGCAATATGAGAAGAGCTTCCAAGGGATATACTAGGGTGAACACTCCATTGTTTCAAACAATGCTTGTTCAAGGTTAGAATGTACAGGGTGAAGGATCAACAATCCTAGTTGAGTCCCATCACACACCCACTAGTGCTCCATCCACCTCACAACCACCAACTTCATCACCATCTATGCAAACAACCCATGCTGCTCCAATGCCCCATGATTCACCTATCCCAAGAGTTCATTCACTTGGAAGTGATGAGGGTAGTTTGACACTAAATGAATTGACGGTTCTTTTTACCCAATTATCAACAAAAGTAGCAAGCTTGGAGGAAGATTTAAAGGAAACTAAAAAGGTATATGGTAATGCTTACACCAAGCTTATCCTAAATGTAAATAAGTTAGAAAAGACTGTCAAGATAAGCCAAGCTAGAAGGAGGGCCAAAATTGTAGTTTTTGATGATGAAGAAGATGAGGAGGATTCTTCCAAACAGGGGAGGAGTCTAATTGAAGATATGGATTTGGATGCTGGAATTTCATTGGTTCCTCCACATGATGCAGATCAGGGGAGGCTTGATGATACACATGTTAGTGATCAACCTGAAGAGCAGTTAGGAGTTTTTAGTGCAGCTAAGGTTCTTGCTGATGCAGCTAGAATAAGAAGGGGAGTTGAAAACGTTCATACTTATACTAGAAGAAGAACAGTTAGTACTGGTAGTGGATTGGTTAGTACTGCTGGTATGGCTCAAGAGGTTGAAATTAATATTCCTTCACCAATAGCAACAAAGGATAAATGCAAAGCCGTTATACAAGAGTCTGAGCCCCCAAAGAAGATCAAAAAGAGAGTTCAAATACAAATGAGTATTGATGAAGAATTAGCTCAGAAGTTACATGAGGAAGAACAAGCCAAATTTAATGCTAAACAAGAAGAAAAGTTTAACGAAGAACAAGAACAAGAGAGGCTTGATTATGAAGCAGCTGTGAGAATTCAAGAAGAACTGGATGAATCAAAATGGCAGAGAATGGCTCAAGTGCATCAAGCAGCTTAGGGTTTTATAGATGCCAAATTAAGCATAGAATGCAAGCTGCTCGTGATCGCCAAAAGAGTTACGCCGATGTGAGGCGTAAGCCTTTAGAGTTTCAGGTTGGTGATCGAGTTATGTTAAAGGTATCACCTTGGAAAGGGGTCGTACGTTTTGGAAAACGGGGAAAGTTGAACCCGAGATATATCGGACCTTTCAAGGTGTTAGCCAAAGTGGGAACCGTTGCTTATAGAATCGAACTACCTCAATAGTTAAGTAGGGTTCACAGCACATTTCATGTATCCAACCTAAAGAAGTGTTTATCTGACGAGCCGTTGGCAGTTCCGTTAGATGAAATACACATTGATGATAAACTCCACTTTGTTGAAGAACCAGTGGAAATCTTGGAGTGTGAGATCAGAAGTTAAGAACGAAGTGTATTCCCATCATCAAGTTTGATGGAACTCCAAAGAGTGGTCCTGAGTTCAGTGGGAAACGCGAAGAACAGTTCCGGGAAAAGTATCGCACCTCTTAAAAAACCGCACCCATCGAAGAATTGTTGCATCTGAGCCTTGGGACAAGGCCTCTCTAACGGGTGGAGATGTAAAAATTTCCATTTTGCAGGTTATTTACAACTTTATAATCCATTTTTTATTTTTTTAGAGTTTTACGGTTTCGTTTTTTTTTAATTATTATCTATAATTATAATCGGCGTAAAACTTAAAATCAACGTTCTAATGAGAAACAGTCACAATCAAAGTAAGTTTACATCAAGCAAGTGTTATATGATTTATTAGGAGTATAATTTATACTTTTATAATTTTTTTTTGTTGTTTACGTAAACGCTTACGTTTCGCAATAAATACATTCGGTCGTACCTTGGAAGCTCCTTTACCTATTACACTCAAACCAAATAACCCCCACATTTATACCATACTACTCAAAATTTATTTATTTTGCTTACTAATATCCCTTATAAACCGGACCTAAACTTATACACAAGAAAGAAATGCAAAGCACCCATTAAATCCTTTTTCTACACATGTGAATTCTTACACAAACTTGTACTTGGACCCAAGTTGCTAGAAATTGTCAAGTCTTGGTACCTTGGACCTCCTTTGAGCTGTGGCCTCCTCCTAGGGAAGAGGAGAGCTCTTACACATGTACTAGAACCATTTCCAAGCTCATGGTTTCATTTAAGGTTGTTTCATGGTTTCCAAGATGCTATAAAAGGAAGTCCTAAGTCCAATATAACTCTCTTACACTTTCTACAAGCAAAATCAAAGCAAAAACCCCTTTCCCCCTCCTCTAAACCCATGGCACACTTGTGGTTGTTTAGGGTTTCATTTTAATTTTTCATTCAAGGCAATCCAAGCATTCAAGTGTTCATTCTAAGGTTACCTAAGGCTACTCAAGGTGTTGGCAAGCTTGGATTCGGGTTTAACAAGGAATTATCAAGAAAACATATTTAGGGTTTTCTTGATTAGGGTTTTGATTTTGAAGGCTTGATTAGGGTTTACAATCTTGTGTTCATCGATCCACTCTTCTTCTATACGGTCTATAAGTAATCATATGTTCATTTATTAATTTACCTATTGTATACATACTTGTTGCCATAAAGTTAATCACCACCTAGGTTTTTTTTAAGTTATTAAAGTGCTTGATGATTTTCATATGAGTGACAAAATGACATGAACATTTAGAGGACTAAATACATGTAAGATATACGGTACAACACTTGGTGAAATTATGGTGCAAGGTCTTTAAGCAAAAATAAATACAAACTAACTTTATAAATTGAAAACCCTAATTTTATTTTAATGGCTACTGTTGAAATTCGAACTATAGACCCTATGTTTTATTATTTTTTTAGAAAATAGTGCTCTTTAAAAGGGATCGTGGCATGTAAGGAACTCGAAAAAACGGGAATTTATAACGAACAAGTTATGGATTTTACAAGGTTATATATAATTAACTTTATAAATAAACAGTTTTTAAAAATACTATGTTTGAACAGTAAAGTTACTATTTCATCGGAGGTTAAAAATTCCGTAAATGTTAATAGTTTGATAAATTCCTTAATACGAACCACGGGGACATTAAAAGAACTCGAAAACAGAATATATAATGAACAAGTTTCGTATTTTATACAGCTTATATATAATTAATTATTATAAAAACTAATTTTCTTAAAACTGTTATGAACAGTAATTACTACTGTTCATCAGGGATTTAAATTTTATAAATATAATATTTTAATAAATTTTCTTAATACTAATCCAAGGACATAAGGATCTCGAGAAACGGAACTATAACGAACGAGTTATGATTTAAACAAGTTACATAAAATTAATTTTATAAAAATAGTTTTTATAAACTGTGATGAACAGTAAAAGTTACTGTTCATCAGAGGTTTAAACCTTATAAATATGATGTTTTGATAAATTATTTTAATACGGAGACGTGGACATAAGAAACGTATAAAACGGAGTCGAAACGATAAAGATATGAAGTTTTAAAACTCGCGCGCATTACTTTTATTTTTATACAATCTTTTATAAAACAATTAAGTTAATAATGACATATCATTATTAAATCATACATTTTTACAAATGATGCGTTAGTAAATAAAAATAATATTTTCTTTACAAGTACAAGTATATATACTTTAATTTATCAAAGTACGAGTTAATTATGGTTTTAACTTTTAAAGAATTAATAAAAAAAAAACTATTAGGTGGTGGTGTAACTATACGACATGTGATGTTTTAATTATATGAAATACATTATACTCATACGACCTATAATTAATTAGGTTGCATTCAAATTGCCGAGGCGATTCACTCATTTGATTTAGATAATCAATCATTCACTTACGGTGAGTTCATAGCCCTGCTTTTACACAATTATATTGTTTTACAACTTTGGGGTGAGAAACATGCATTGTTTTACATTTGGACGCAAGTACTCTTTCAAACATATTACGAGTTGGCCTAAGTAGCTAAACCCACTATTTCCCACTATCATGAACTGTCAATTGCTAGTTAGCGAGCCGAGAAATGATAGGAATAATCTATTTGGGATTGACATCCCCGTTCGGGTGAGTAGCGCTCATCGGTTTCGACTGTACTGAAACAACGAACGTATACATGTCGGAACAATTTGGATGTTGCGGGTTGAACATCTACATGGCACATTTAGTGATTTAAATTGCATAACATATATGTCGATCTTCGGTGTCATGGCTTAGTGCACTCGTAATTACTTTTAAGATAGTGTATGTGTTACATGGTTATTCATTGGAAATCTGGTTTTCCTACTTTATACTTTACTAAAACTTGTGAATTCACCAACTTTATGTTGACGTTTTAAAGCATGTTTTTCTCAGGTCATTAGCTACGTGAGAAACAGGATACATGGTGGGTCATCATTTTGGAGTCATTACTATAAAGATTTGGATGCATTACATTTTGGGAATATTTGTTATGTCTTAAAATCTTTACTTTTCATGGATGAACTATTTAAGCTTCGGCTATTGTAACAAACAAATCTATTTAATCCAATGTATCAATTTTAAACGACTCATATAGAGGTCGTTCTCATATCTTGTGCTATTGATCTATGAAGTAACATTCCCCAACCCATATTTCCGTTGCGACCCATTTTGGGGGTGTTACATAAGAAGCACGGGTTGTGATGCAAAGTAATCACAAGCCTTTGCATGGTCATAAAGTAGACCATGCCCGAAAATAAATTCCCGTTGTTAGGAACAACTGTCTTTTTAGACGAACATGTTTTCCTCAAGGAGATAAGCTTTGGGTTACTATCAGAAATAATAGCAAGCCAATGGGTTTGTTTGAAAAAAAAAATCATTTTGAAATTTGCAGCGAACTTTATTTATGACCACGTGTCTTTATTGAAAGACATTTCTAGGGACGTAAATATTATCGTTTGCAAAAGACATGCCATTGAAACCTCCTTTTATATTTTTCTCATTTTTTAAATTTCTATTTTGTTTTTTTAAAGGTTTTATAAATGAAATTCCTTTGTGGTTTTTTTCTGTTTTTATAGTTTTCTCTTTTGGTTTTATAAATATTTTTATAAAAAAATAAAAATGAAATAAAAATCTTTTTGTGTTTTATTTGATTTTAAGTCATTTTTTTTATACAGGATATTGGAATAGGTACCACCTCTTTTCTTCAACTTATCTGCCCAATTGTGTTCAGAGGTATCCGGCGTAAAATTCGCATTCCCAGCTTGTTGATAAGAATTCAATTCTTCTTGGACCAAAGAGCTTTAGTGATGATATCCGCCAATTGGATATTCTGTAGTGGGGAAAAGTTAAAGTCTCGATCACACCATTTCAACATGCTCCCTTGTTGAAGTGAAATCTGATGTCTATATGCCTTTGATCTGGAGTGGTTGTCCGTTGTTGCCAGCATAAGGCAATTAGCGCTTTTGTTATCACAGTACATTGGAATTTTATTGAATCCAAAGCCATAGTCGGTAAGTTATGATCTCATCCAAATGACTTGAGCACAACAACCGGACAGAGCAATATATTCAGCTTCCGTACTGGATATTGCAGTGCTTTTCTGCCTTTTAGACGACCAGCTCACAAGTCTATCACCCAAAAGTTGTATACTTCCAGATGTGCTACGGCGTGTATCTTTGGACAAACAGCATGTTCAGCATCTGCAAAATGTCTGTTTATTGCCAAAGTAAGAATCCCTTTGGATACAAAAGAACCCGATGTTGTTTCGGGTTCCTTTTAGATACTATAAGGATCCTTTTTACCGCGTTAAGTGCTTTTTGGTAGGCCGAGCTGATACGGTAACACATGCATATAGCAAATTGTAGGTCAGGTCTACTGGCTGTAAGATAAGAGGGTGCAATATACCACGTAGTGTGTATGGAATCTACAGATTCCCGTCTTTATCCTCATCCAGTTTGGACTTCTCCACCATGGGAGTATCCACTGGGTCACAAGATTCAAAGCCATATTTCTTTAGTGATTCAAGAGCATATTTAGATTGGTTTATGAAGATGCCTCTGGGACTTTGAGAAATCTGTAGTCCTAAGAAAAATGAGATTTTACCATCATGACATCTTGAATTTTGAAACACATTATTTTTGCAAAATAGATCACAAAGTTCAGGAGTAGATGCAGCAAAGATAATATCCTCGGCATTAGAGTTGTACAGTAATAGTTCCTTGCCTTCTACTAATGGATGAACGGAGTAGGATCCATGTGACTTTTGAGAAGTCATTGGATAGCTGGGAATGAAGACATAATTATCTTACCACGCGCGTGGAGCTGGTTTAAACCCATAAAGAGCTTTCTTAAGTTTGTACACGTTAGTTAGGTTTGTCTGGGATGCCACAAATTCGTCCGGTTGGCTACATTAAACCTCTTCCCGCTGATTACCATTCTGAACGCAGTCTTCACATCCATTTGATAGATGACCATGTTCATATGAGCAGCAAACGCTAGAAAAATTAGTATAGCCTCTAGTCTTGCAACTGGAGCGAAGGACTCTTCAAAATAGATTCCCTCTTCTTGACGATAACCACGAGCGACCAACAGAGCCTTGTTTTTCAGAATACCCCCTAACTCATCAAGCTTAACCTTATAGATCCACTTAGAGAGTTGACAAATGCTTTGTAGGAGGAGGAACAAGTTCCCAAACTTTTATCCAAACGTTCAAATTCATGAAGTTCCTCTTGCATAGCTTCAATCCAACATGCTTGAGTTAAAGCGTCTTTGTAGTTCTTAGGTTCAACTGATGTGAGAAAGGCATCATAGTAGCAGAATAAGGCTTGTTCATGGAGTTGTAGTCGTGTGGAAACTGGTCTGTCGAGAGCACCGATTATATTCTCAAGTGGGTGATCCTTAGTCCATTTGCTATTGTGTTCAGAAACTTGGTGATCGGGAGGCACAATTGTATGAATAACATCTGATGATGAGGATTGATCAGAAGTAACTTCTGGAATTGGAATACCAAAGTATGGATCATTACCCATATGTGCGACTTCAATATCATGATTATCTTCTTCAACATTATGAGAAACTATAGTTGAGGAAGGTGAGCCAGTTGATACAGCATGTTCATGTGCAACTACTTCAGGAATAGGAGCAATGACTTCTGGTGCTTGTAAATCAACATAAGGTGGGGGATTAAGTGACTCATCAAACATTGGTTGAAACAACAAATCCCAGTCAGATCTCGAAGGTGGTACAAATGGTGTTAAAGAAGGAGGGTTTGGCACGAGTCCTAAACTGATTGTTACAGGAGTCATTTCATGAAGTGCGGGTCCTGAACTGCTGTGTTCAGAAGCCATCGCGGTCAGCTCATCAAAGTCAACATGAATGGTTTCAATTATTCGTCTGGTACGTCTGTTGTAAATCCGGAATGCTTTCTTCGTGGGTGCATATCCAATGAAAATACCAATGTCAGCCTTCGGTTGTAACTTACCCAAATTCTCGCTATCATTCATTGGGTAGCAGAGTACACCAAACACATGTAGATATGATAAATTGGGAGGTTTGTCATATAAAAGCTCGTATGGTGTTTTACCGTGACAACGACGTATCATGGAACGATTTTGGGTATAGCAGGCTGTGGCAATCGCTTCGGCCCATAGAAATAAAGTAGCTTTTGCATAAGTTAACATAGTGCAGGCTGCTTCGATTAGCGTACGATTTGTCTTTCAATAACACCATTTTGCTGTGGAGAGCGTGCAACGGATGTTTCATGAGATATGCCAACCTTCTCATAATATTCACGCAATGTCTGATTAACAAACTCAGTTCCATTATCTGTTCTGATGCGACGAACGGTTTCCTTAAGCCGTACTTGGATCATCTTCAAAAAGTTGATAATAAAAACTAGAGCCTCATCTTTTGATCGCAAACATTTTACCCATGTAAATCGAGAGTAGTCATCGACAATAACAAGGATGTACTTCTTTCCATTGACACTCGCGACACGCATTGGCCCACACAGATCCATATGCAACAGATAGAGTTTTTCTTGATTGGTGTCCTCAGATTTGGGTTTGTGGGGTTTCTTTGAACTTTTGCCTAATGCACATGCAGAACATAAGTGATCCTTTTCAAACTTGAGCTTAGGGAGACCTCGGACAAGTCCATGTCTTGCAAGATGATTAATAGCACCAAAGTTCAAGTGAGATAGACGACGATGCCATAACCAAGACTTGGTTTTAGAAGCCTTTAACAATAGACAAATAGGAGAGGACGCCATCATATTCCCAAGTGAGAGTGTATAAAGATTATCCCCTCGAGATCCCGTCAATAAATCAACACCTTCAAGATTGCGAATGAAGCATGCGTGTTGATGAAAAGCCACTTCGAGATTGGAATCACAAAATTGTCCTACAGAAAATAGATTATGCCCAAGTCCTTTAACGTAATAAACCCTTGAAATAGTAACATTCACAATCTGATAGTCTCCATAACCCATTATCTTTGCAACTTGATCATTTCCGAATTTGACTGTACACAAGAATTTACTGATGAAATTGGTGAGCTGAGAGCGATCTCCGGTCATGTGCTTCGAGCAACCGGAGTCCAAATACCAGAGGACGATTTGGACAACCTGCATTCATTAAGAGAAGTAGATGGAATATTGGTTTTTGTGGATCCCCAGGATTTACTGGGTTCCTGTTTGTTAGCAGACATTGGTTTTATAACCTTAGTTTTGCTAACGGACTCAGTATTCTTATTCTTCCTAGGTTTCCTTGAGTATACCAATTTAACCACAGGTTTGGGTGATTCAGATTCTAGAACTATTGGTTTCCTAGAAGGCACTTCATTAGTAGTGGTAATCCTAGTTAAAGGGCACGCATTTCCTACAATAGTGAAGGTCCGACCGGTAGGTCTCCAAATATATCCCATCTTATTGAACACTTTTCCTGTTGGTTTCCAAATCTCTTTCTTAGATTTTCTCTTCTTAGATTTAGCACGAAATTTCACATCATTCATAGAATTAGAAACACACAAATTATCAGAAGACATGCAATCATCACTGTTAATACAGACATAATCAGAATTATCTTGTTTCTTGGAATTCTGCACAGACGCAGATCCATTAACTTTAACAGTACCATTCCTTTTATTCAAACTAGATTTAACGTTCCTAGGGTGAGCTTCTACTTTATTCTTCGAATTACTACTTGGTGTTTGCAGAATCCTATCATTCCTGGTATTGCCTGAAGGCTGTGATCCGCTAGCACTAGTAGAAAGTCTTACTCCTGTAGAATGCAACACACGCTTGTTAGAAACTATGTTTGAAGTCGAGTCTGTTTTTGTGTTTTCTGTGGATGTGAGTGATTCGGCAAACCTAACTTTCTTGTCCTTTTTCCTCGGTGTGACCTCAACTAATTGAGGACCAAAATTGTTGATGCTAGGGCAAGATCTACTTATGTGTGAAAGCAAATCCTGAATGACTTTGGTATACCTAAAGGCAGACTCTAAAAGTGAATCTTGAGGATAATTCGCTTTTACATGTTCGACTATATCCCTAAGGACCAAAGCTTCTTCCTGAGTGTGTTTAATATAGGAGGAGTGAGCAGTCCTTTTATTCAACAATTTGGGCGTGATTGGTTCCATATTATCCTTAGACACATTTGGATCAACAGAGTGAGTCTCAATAGCCTCCTTATCTACAGCTTTTCCTTTAAGTTTCCTTAACTCATTTTTTAGGGCTGCTATGACCAAACCTTGTTCCTGAAGTTTTGCATTTAAATCAGAAATTTCCCCAGACTTTATATTGACTTGTTTGATTAACGCATCACATTGTTCTTTTGATTGAACACGTTTTGGTTTAATCGAGTCATAAAGTTGCTTATAAGTCTGTTTCAAATGCTCATTCTCAGCAACAAGTTTTGTCACTCTATGTTCCAATTCAATGTTAAGAGTCTCAATTTCATCCATGTCCATTTTTACTTTACTATCATCCACATTTCCTTTTAAGGACTTAATTTGCTCTTTCAACTTGATAATGACTGTGTCTTTCGCTTGAGACTGAGCTCTCAATTCACTTAATTCAAACAACTGAGTAAAACTTGGAGCATTTTGATCTAAAACACTGTTTGTCTGTTGAAAAATTTCTTGATTAAGTTGAGAATCAGCTTCCAAAGTGATGCAATGTTTTTCAAGAGTTTATATACTCATTAATGAACATAGGTGATTTTTGGTTTGAATTTATGGAGGTCAGTAAGTCAGGGATTTGAATTCGATAAGTCACGTTAAATTTCTGTAGTTTCGGTACGAATTATGATTAATAATGAAATGGGGAAATGGGGGGGGGGAAAAAAAAAAAAAAAGGGTGGGGGGGGGAAAAAAAAACTTGTTATGAAGTGGTTAGGTTGGGTATGGTGTCAAGGTAATCCCATGGGGTAATAAAACATTCGAGTCATCCATCATTTGATGTTACATGTACCCATTTAAGCTTTCGGCTTTGTAGCGTGTAAACGAGGTATTTTGTTGCTTGTTTTATGATAGTATTTGTGATGCTTGTGGAAGTTTTGAGAGCTAACAAAGGTGAGTTTCATGTCCCGCTTTTTAATGTTTTAAATTGGGTTGGAATGATGCTTGTGTTTAAAAGGTTTTGTATGTATGTTTATGTGTTAAATTGAGTATGGACAATGTGTGACTGTTTAATATGACTTATTGTTGCACGATGAATGTGTTTTGAAATTTAGATCGGAGGGTACGCTATACTGGATCGAAGGTAACGTTCCTACCCTATTTAGGGTTACTGCCTAATTATAAGCTTTAGCTGGTAGAATTTTAGGTGCGTAAGTGAATTGGATCGGGGTACGTTCTACCCAGTTGTTGTATTGGAATCGGGGGTAACATTTCCTACCCAGTTGTTTAATGGTTCGGGGTAAGTTCCAGTATGTGGTTTGCATGTTAGCATAAGTTCATATTTTGCATAATTGTCCTATATTGTTTTGATAATCACAGTAATTGGATTTAAAAGATTGATTTGTGTGTCTTAAACCTATGACTCTCACCAACCATTGTGTTGACGTTTTAAGCATCATTTTCAGGTGTGAAGTCATGAGGATTCTTAAGATAGTGAGAAGTGGCTAGAAAGAGACCTTAAGATGATCTTGAAGTTTATATGTGGATGTTTAGCATTGTATGGATATATGTTGCATGTCTCTTATTGACGAGAACTTCCTTTTCATCAATAAAGACGCCTTTTATGTTTTGCTTAGTTATGGGTATTGTTATGACACTTTGTGTCTATACTTTACTTTATTGTATGCATTTTAGTATTCTCTATATAGACGCCATTGTGTTGTGATGATATCCATTCTCGTTATGCCTCGCGTTTCCGCCTTGGCGGGGTGTGACAGATTGGTATCAGAGCCTGTGGTTATAGAGAACTAGGTGGTTGAGCCTAGACTATAGCTTAAGGGTCCCTCATATAGTTGCATTTTAGGGCATAAGTGTTTGTGTACGTATATATCGTATGTTCCCGCTACCTAAAAGCTTTGAATTCTTTCT
Organism: Tanacetum coccineum; assembly: GCA_026074375.1. NCBI lineage: Eukaryota > Viridiplantae > Streptophyta > Magnoliopsida > Asterales > Asteraceae > Tanacetum > Tanacetum coccineum. The sequence goes on along the minus strand of BQNB010004185.1, from coordinate 39,338 downwards.
ATTTTGAATTACTACTATATAATATGAAATATATACTTTTTCATTATGGGGATCTAATAGTATATACCCCTTTGTTATTGTTTTAGTCATGTCTTCCCCTATCCCCTAGGAGATATCATTGGGAGATTGTTTACCTCACTGGACCCGCGGAGTTGGGGGACTTTTGAGAGAGAAAAGTCAAACCCAAGCGAGGCCCAACATAAGTTTATTTCGTTTTCTACCTCGATGCGTTACTATAATCGAGGATTGATTTTATATTTTGGGTCACGATGTGACTTCTGTTTCGTTTGGTCGATTGGGATTTTATGTTTCGTTAGGTGGATTATCATGTTTGAGTTATATTTGGATTATTATTAAGTGCTATGTGGTAGATGTGTGTTATCATTGAGAGGTGTGGTCTTGGAAGTAAGTACGCGTGTGCAAAAGGTGCAATTATAATTATGGTCGCGAACATAATTATAAAGGTGTCACACACGTGGACTTGTGACTTTGATTGCATTGATCATTGTTGCTTGTATGTATTATGTAAGGATGTAAGTCTGGATAGTTGTGTAGATGGTAGTGTAGATGTGATGTGAGATCCTGTTGAGGATGGTTGTATGGTTAGAGAATTCTTCTCTTAACCGTTGAGCGATTATATAGGATCGAGTTGAGTAGATGGTAAGGTTTCCTTTCATCTATCGTTGGCGGATACATCGGATACCAGGTGTTGTCATCACGATTCTTAAGTTGGTTAGTTTGCTCGTTGTTCGTTGAGATATCCAACGATCGTGTTGGTATTTTTAGTTGCCATCATAGAACTAGTGTTCTATGTACTCCGTTCGGCGTTTTGATTGGTTCCCTTGTCTAAGGTGGCGATACTTTTTGGTTTGGTTCTATGACCATTGGTATGGATGAGTTCTTATGGTTGTTTGGTTTGCAAGAGTTCCTGTCGTGTTCGTTTTCAAGTAAATTAACATTTTGGTATTGGAATCCTTAATGTATTTTGGGAGTCTATTTTGCTATCATGATGTCTCTTGTTGCGAGTCATAAATTCCTTTTCAAAGTAATTTTGTTGTAGTCGATATCATATCGTTTAGGTGTTAAAAAAAAAACTTCTTTCGAAAATAAATTATATAAATAAAATGCAACACATTTGTTTTAACCATCTTTTGATTTCTTTTATAAAATCATAATTAAAATAAGTTTATGAAAATTTTATTTAAATTTATTTTTACACTTAAAATTATTGGCATTACTAACTAAGGTGATTCTATTGTTTTAAAATGATTGGTATAAGGTTATGAGGGAAAGTTTCCTTGGGTAAAAAGTCGGTTTTGGAACAAAGGTTCTTAATCTTTTAATTAATGGGTCATGGTACGTGGTATTATTCATTGGGTGTTTCTAGCATCGTTGATGCGTTTGTTAGGTCTGAGGTTCGTTCGTTATGTCGATGTTTATATTCGGTTGTTTCTTCTTTTGGGATTGTGTGATTTTGGGTCCATACCAATTGGTGCATGTGAAGTTTGGTATTTCTTCATGGCGTGGTTCTAGAGTTGATGGTAGGTCATGTCTTCTGAGTGGTGCGATTGATGGTAGCGAAGGGAATAGAATTATTCGCGATTCCAAGTTAGAATTTGAGAATTCTCGTTTTACTTAGTACCTCTTAGTTATGGGAGCGTTGATGTAGCCGTATGAGAGAATTGGTTGTTGAGGCATAAGGCTGGGATGGCATGCCACAAGGAGGTAGTTAAAATACCTTAGTGAGCTAAAAAGTGTTTAAGGTTCGTGAGGAAACGAACTAAAGAGGATGCGAGGTCTCGTAGGAGTACCAAAGCATATGGGTCAAAATTTAGTGATACTTTAGTAGTATGTGAGCTTCTCGAAGTGTTTTTCATGATTTAGTGGGTTTTACCCTTCATCGTAGAATATGATTTTGTATGGAATTATTACAAGGAGTGACGCCGATTTGCGAAGGCTCGTGTCGTTTGACTTTTTTAGAAAGGCAAGAGGTATGGAACGATTACATGAGTTGCAAGGTGAGGATTAGTTCGAATGGTAACTTGTTGTGGGAAGTGTCTGTATTGCTTGGTAGGAAGAAAGGTGGGTAGTTTGGAATGTGCATAGATTATCTTGAGAAGAGTGAGATAGAAAATTCATATGTGATGTCACCAATGGAGAGCGCATAGGGATGACATAGCTAAGGCTATTTTTTTAGGTTGCGTAATGGACACGTTGAAGTTTACGGCTATGCCTTTTGGGTTAACTAATGCACCAGCGATTTTCATGGATTGAGTTAAATGAGTCCGGGGGTGCATGGCCGTCATATAACCAGGCAATATAACGTATATATACCGATGATATTTAAACCGACCCAAAGTATAAAAGAGGAGTACGGATCGCACGTGAAGATGATCGTGGAGTCACTGAAGGAAGAGAAGATGTACGTGAAGTTTTCCAACAACGTAGAAGCGGAGCAAAGAGGAAGCTATCTAGATGTGGAAGGAATCAAATGGGTAATGAGCCAATTCATTGGCATTGCCGAAGGAGCAGATCGATTTCGAATAATATAAATGACGCGCGAAGCAGGATTATGGGAAGTAGCTTGGAAAAAGGCGAAGGTGATTGTTTTGTACGCGCGTAACAACTTGCAGGTTCTTATAAAGGATTGCATGCTAACGTGGTAGGTTGTGCCTTATAATGCTAGAGGCATTAAGTGAACGAGACGTGGAGAGTGATCTATACGGATCATAAACTTTCCAACACACTTCAATAGAAGGATTGAACATGAGGCAGAGTCGATGGATGAAGTTATTTAGTGAGTACGGTTTCGAGGCCAAGTACCATCTGGGAAAGGCAAATGTAGATGTTGTACCGTAGAGTAGGAAGAAGGAGTGAAGCCAAGAATGAGTTCGAGATAGATATACGACGATCCGATCTAGGTTTGAGAAAAGGGTGTTGGTGGTACAAGATAAGATGTCCAAAGCAAAGAACGCGTCAACGTAAGATGTTGCGTAGCTTGGACCAACGAGTGTAAAGAATTGAGGGTGGTTCATAATGGTTAGACAAGGATCAGGACCTCCATATTGAGATATGTAAAGCCTGTGCTATTGAAGAGGCGTATACGACAAAGTATTCTATCCATCCTAGAGCGGATACGATGTTGTGTGGTTTTAAGGTTAACTAATTGATGGTTGAGTATCAAGGGTCTTCAGGATTGTTGCTACAACCTGAGTTACCCGAGTAGAAGTGGGAAAGGATAACTAAGGATATTATGTCCAAGTACCAGTGTGAGTATTGGCTACGCTGCGAATTGGTAAAGTCAAATTAAAAGAACTGACTAAGTCACCCCATTACCTAGCTATGCTAGACAAGTATGGTAGATTTTAGAGTAATTGGAATACACACTTACGAGGAAGATGAGTTTTTCCTAAGGTGGGGATTATCATTCGAGTATGGATGTGCTTCATTTGAAACAATGTATGGAAAGGAATGTAGGTTACCATTTTATGGGCCGTAACTAGAGAGAATGAGTTGAGTGGATCGAATTTGGTACAAGAAACAACCAACGAGATATTGATAATACAGGAAAGGCTGGGGACGCCTAAAAAAAAGAATTGTTGAAAGAGTTAGTTTGGAAAACTTTTGAATTAAGCTGGAGGTATAGTGGTTGAAGGTCTCACATTGGAGAGGAGTAGATGTTTAGAAAGAAGACAAGTTAGACCGAGTTAGGTAAACCATTTGAGATCCTTGGATGGATTTGGGCTAATAGTTCAAGTTGAAATTTCTGTCTTATGACTTAGTATCAACATTATCGCAAAGCAAGATATTGTTGAAAGTATTAGTTAAAGATGGGTACGTAAGGTTCTTGGTAGACCTTAGTACGCCCTTAAATGTGTTTCTGTGGTTTTAGTTAAATTTATTTTATGAATACACTCGAAGTCGAGCCAATTCTTCAAAAACGTTGAGCTTTGTAACAACTTATAACTTGGTTTCAAGACAGTTCTTGTTTGATGATTTGCGAGGCCGGGTTGTAAATGACGTTGTTACAACAACTTAAGGGTTTTGATAAGTTTTCTCGATGACGAGTGAGGTTCATGTAGTAGGATGCTTCTTTTCATTTAAGGTTGTATTGTTGCTAAATTGCACCCTTAGGGGTAACAAAGTCATTAGTAGTTGATTCGGATTGTGTAAGTTAGTCGAGATTAAGGGTTGACAAGACTCTTTGTTTGTCAAGGAACCGTTGATGATTGTGGACCCGAGATGTCATAAGTAAACGATAGTTGTGGTTTTTTAAATGGTATAAGTGAAAGTATCTTGCGGGATTCGAAGCATGGACTAAGCTTACTTGGGGAACCGCAAGGATCAAATGAGATCTAAGTGTCTTCAGTTGTTTGTCGATAGTGCTAATGCCTCGAGTAGTTAAATCTCGGGACGAGATTTTCTCAAGGTAGGGATACTGTGACAACCGTGGTTCGAGCAGGTTGGTCAAACCGTAGTGTTGACCTAAATATCTGTTCTATAAGTTTTGGTTAAGAATTTTATGATTTTCATGTGATCTATAAGGTGTTTGTGTGGGATATGTGATATTGATATTCAATCCATTGAGCGTGGATCGCCTCATGGGATTGGATTTGTGTTTGAATTTTGGTGAAGTTCATTCGTTCACATTGGTGACAAGGCAATGATTTTGGTGATCGAAGCGGTTTCGCGTTAAATTGTGTAAGTATTTATAACGTATACGTATTTTTATGTTAGTAAATTAAGAAAGTTAAGGTTTTTAGAGTTAAGTTAAAGGGAAATGAAGTTTTAAAAGACTTTTCAATTTTAGAAAGTGAATTTTGGAAAATGTAAAGTTATTTTTAGAAAGTCATTTTCAAGCAAAATGGTTTAACAATTTAGTTAGTTTTTTTATAAACTAAAGGTATAAAGATAATTAATTAAATTAATAAAGAAATTAAAAAAAAATTGGCATGAATAGTAAAATCCGAATTTTAGAAAATAAAAAGGAAAAAATATAAAATAGAAATAAAGTCCTAATTGTAATCTAATACCTAATTAGACTTAAACTAAAACACATCTAGGGAAGCTATAAATACAAGATTAAAAACCCCTAAACCCCCTATTGAGATTTCGGCAAACAAAGAAAAAAAAGGAAGAAGAAAGTTTTTGGGTTTTGAAATTAAGGTACGATCCGATCTTTTTTAATTTTAGTTTTAAATCATTCAATCTAGTAACTTAATTAAGAGATGGATTAGAGTAAATTAGGTTTTTATTAATTAGGGTTTCAAGTCTTCTGTAATTATGTAATTAAACTAAATTAGGAATTGATTAGGGTTTAATTAGAAGCATGATGGTGTAATCGGTTAGGGTTAGTTCGCGTTAAATCATGATTTAAGTTTGAGCAGAATTTTGAGTCGTGTTGTTCAGTTGATATCTCGAGATTGGTAATGATATTTTTGATGAATCTTATGAGTTTTGAAAGTTCAAGATAGGTCTAATTTTCCAAAAAGTCCAGCCTCGAACGATTTTGAGTTCGGGAAGTCATTCAAATGTCTTTCGCAAGAAAAGTTGTCTAAACAGTAAATACGGGTCAGATTTGGGTCTAATTTCGGGAGGTAAAACCCCTACTTAAAATTTGAAACAAGCTTAGCCCTTTTACAGAAGTTAAGTTTCATGTGTCTATTAAAAATCCTCCAAAGTAAATAGTCTAATTAGTTGTCTAAGTATGGTTTTTAGGGTCATACTTTTTAGTGTGCGATCAGGTCCGAATTAAGTACCAAAAGTCTATTGTATTTATCTTGTGTATTTGTATGATTCGGATATTGTGTAGATCCGATAGTGTAGATCTAGTGAGTGTGTATATCTTGTCAAGTGGTAGATTAGTTCTAGTTAAGATTAGGACTCGACATTCAGCTTAGTGTCGAAAAATAACGTAAGCGACGTGTAAACGGTTTTCTCCGCCTAAAAGGAGCTTGTTTACATAGTGAAATCTCGAGTCGGATACTCGGGGAGTGGAGTAAGGCAAAGAGGTGCTTCATAGCCGAACTACTATAAAATCTTGGTATCTTGGTTTGGTTGTTTCTTTCCTTATCTCTTTACATTATTATTGTTGTTATCGTGTTTTAGTTTAGATAGTTATTGCTTGTTCATATTGTGATTTGATTGAACATATAACTCGAATCTATACATTTTTGAAAGTAAACTTTTAAAACGCAAAACAAACGTGTAAACTATTCAACCCCCCTTCTAGTTTCCACATATCATTTTCCTTCATGTCTTTGGATGTCCAGTTTACATCCATAATCATAAAGATCATTTAGGAAAGTTCGATGAAAAATATGATGATGGTTACTTTCTTGGATACTCACTTGTCTCCAAAGCCTTTAGGGTCTTTAATACAAGAAGATAATAAATTGAAGAAACTTTCCACATCATATCTGATGAAAGAACTGAAGCTATCAAATTATTAAAACCTTTAGTTGATGATATCACCATTGCTGAATCAGAAAGATACCCACCTAATGAATATCTTCATCACTTTGAACCTTCTCAAAGGTATTAAGTTGATAGCAATGCTATTCAGTTCATAGAACCCTATGATAGACCTGAACCTACTATCACTAAAGTTGCTGCTTCCTCTGATCAAAATGATCAACTTGTTTAAAATGATGAAATCTTAAATGATGATCAAACTGAACATTCAAATCACACCATTGAAAACCTCATAACCACTAAAGATGTTTATGTCACTGAACCACCATCCTCTTCAATTGAGGATGCTTCAGCACCAAATACAGTTTTAACAATCCAAACTGAAACTCCCTCTATGAACCCATCTATGGCCACTCCAACTCCTCAAGACAGATGGTCTAGAAACAAACATATTGAGCTGGTTAACATTGTGGGTAATCCAGGAGCTGGAATGCTCACATAAGCAATGGCTAAAGAACTAAGTGTTGCTTCAACTCATGAATGTCTATTTGTAGATTTTCTCTATGAAGAAGAGCCTAAAAATGTCTTTGAAGCATTTAAGCATCCTGGATGGTTTGATCCATACAAGAGGAAATAAACTAATTTTCCAGGATCAAACACTGGACACTTGTTCCTCCACCTTATGGAAAACCCATAATTGGCTCTAAGTTTATTTTTAGGAACAAAAAGGATGAAATTGGCGTTGTCATAAAAAACAAGGCATTGTCATAGAAGAAGGCATAGACTGTAATGAAACCTTTGCTCTAGTTACAAGATTTGAAGCAATTAGGATCTTTCTTACCTTTGCCACTTACATGAATGATGTGTAGTCGTGTGGTGTATATTTAGTGATTATCAAGTTTTACATTTATATTTAGCCGACAAACCTAAAGACAACACTTTAACGGGCAGTGTACCCGGTCAAGATGTAGGTTTGCGGTAAGTAGGGTGTTGAACACTAAGAGCGAGAGTTATACTAATATTCTATCAGTATTTTAATCTATCTAGATTAGTCTAATTACTGGTTAAACCTATGCTATACATATTTACTAGAGATAAAAGGGGGATTTTCAGCCTGAGAGACTAGCACAGGTTTAATGGTGACAAAAGTTAATTCTAAACACAATAAACACTAAAGTAAATAATCACAAGATAAAGAAGCGGTACAAGCCAAATAATAGAAAACTGTATTAACCATGTTAAATCCGATTAAATCTTGATTTGTTTGTTTAGTGCAATGGCTACTTATTTTGAGGTGGCATATCATTCTTAAGACTTAGGCGGTTCTTCATCCTAAGACCTAGATACGAACAATCCTATCACGATTAACGCATCGGCTTCCATTCGTCTAATTATAATATATCATAGAGAATTAAAGTAGTGGTGATCCTGTTAATACCCTAGCCCATCAGGAATTTACCTACTTATTGCTTGATGTTGTTTTATATGGCGGTAGTCCATCACCCAAATCAATACCAATTAATTAAGAACAATATTGGTTGAACAATTATCGGGTCACCTGCCGGTCCAACTATGCTCATAATCAAAGGGTAAGACAAGGTGTCATGTTGTGATCCCTATGGTCCAGGGCATAACAAAACACAACATGAAGAGCGATCCCACAAGCGAGCGATTATGGTTAAGTCTCACTAGACCCAGTTGAATGATAGGTTGCATGTACAAGCACATAAACGAGTATAAGGCGATAAACATAATTAAACAACAACGATAAATTAAGCAAGCCGGAATAAAACAAATGAAACATTGTAAACTTTATTAACGGGCTAATTACCCGAAGTATGGTATTCTGCCGCGCGAAGCGAGCGCAGTGATAATTTTACAAAGTGATCAAACAATTTTTAAGAAGTCGAATGATTATGAAAGCAAGAATTACGCGAGTCGAGTATTTTTTATGGAAGGTGGTTGGTGCTTGACCTGGCTGCTACTATCTACTATCTTGAAAATTCAACTTCATGAGGTATGTATATAAATGTAAAATTTTTATTGCACCCTGAAACTCGTTTTTGAGTCTCGTATTTATAGTGTCTAAAAATTGTCTGGATACGCAGTATGGAGAGAGGTGAATATGGCGTATAGGTTTAATTTCCTTGGAGTCCGTGCGATAAGAATTGAAATCATCAAGATTAATTTAACCATGTACGTCACATTAATAATTGCAAATCTTTGACTGTGACCGCTGGCAATACGCGTATGGATTAAAAGTGGATAACGCCGAATCGAGAATTGAATATTTTATGGCGTATTCTTGTGATGACTGCGTTGATACGCGAAACTTCCTTTGCTGGGATACGACTATTGATAGACATATACAGTTTTTCTTCAAATGTCTTCGTTTTAGCTCCAGAATTGCGCCTTTTAGCTTCGTCTTCATAAATTACTCCAGAATTACTGCAATTATAAACTTTAAGCAATTAAGTACCAACATCTTGTAATAATTATATAAAAGTGGGTAAAATATATGGGATAAATGATGGTAAAATGTAACGTTATTTGATGATATCAGTTGTGGTCGAGTAAGAATAAATTCAATCCAATTGATATCTTTACTCAAGATTAGGAATTGTTTTTGGGTAAATATGCAACAAGAACAATAACTAACATGTTGTTCAACTTGATCCAAGTTGAGGGTGTGAGGTAAGTTTGTAGAATAAGGTGATGAGGGAGTGTTACGTTGTAATAGATGCATGGCTAGGAGGTTTGATAGGTCTTGAAGTTGATTAATGTCATTCATGAGCATTTCTCTACTTGCAGATGGAGGAAGTGGAGGTTGAGTATGGTTGTTACCTTGAGGTGAGGGTGGAGTTTGAGCATGAATCACACTAGCAACATGTGGATTGATGAGTAAGTGAGGAAATAGGGGTTGTGTGAGTTGAGATTGATTGACGCTTTATGATGGAATGAAACCTTGTCCAACATTAGTGTTACAAGAATCACTAACAGGAAGTGAGTGAGATTGTTAGTAAAAACATTGTTTGATATGAAGTAGGAGTGGTGCTTGAAGATGGTGTCAATGATAGGAGATTGTGGTTTAAGCATTGGTGTTGGTAAGTTAACATCAACATCATTGGAAGAGTTACAATGGTTCAACTTCTTTCTCCATGTGGGTCTTACGGATATTTTGGCAACCCTTGAAGGTTTGGGCAAAGGTTTGTGAGGAGAAGACATTGGAGAGGACAAGTTTAATGTGGTGATTGTGTTGAGGATGAGGGTTTATTTAAACTAGGATGATGATGTGATTATGGATGGATGGACATTGTTAGAAAACAAATCTAAGGAATGTTGGTGAGAATTGAGAAATTATAGCTGGGTCTAGGTGAAAGAGGGTCAAAGAGCAGAAAGAAACAGTAAAAATCATGTTTCAGGTGGCCGGTCCCCTTAAATATATGGCCGACCCCTTTAATTTTAAGGGGACCGCCCCTTTGAGATAAGGGGGCCGCCACCTGAAAGTGTCCAGAAAGTACAGGTTTTTATTTTCTTTCAGGAAATGGTAAAAAGGTGGACTGTTTGTGGCCATTTTGCAGCAAGTCCTAATTTTTTATGGCAACTAATACTACAATATTTAACAAGCAAGAAAATAGGCAAACAAAGTCCTAATTTTGTTTTAAAAACATTACCAAGACTAAGGGCATGTTTAGCAAGATAAATGAACATGTATACAACATGCAAGAAGGTAAAACAAAAGTCTTCAATAGAGACCATATAAGCAAATAGATTTTAATACTCCAAATATTGTAATCTCTAAGATTTCTTAAACAAGATAATAATGATGTAAAACTCATTTAAATGAGACTTGTGTTTATATTTATAACCCTAGTGTGTGCCTATATGTAACAAATATGGAGTGACGATTATTTCGACTCTAAGAAAAGAAAACCTAAGAAATAATCCAAGTGCTTCTTGATTTAATGTTGCTCAATCAAGATTGTTGAAATATATATTAGATTATATATTTTGACAACAAGTGCGAGATCATCATGCATGATTTGAAAAATGTTTTTAGCATATATCAACAATGTATGAAAATAGATTTTTCATGTACTCCTAGTCGTGAGAAGGATTTTGATAAAATGTATTGGGACTTACATATACATATATTAAGTAGAAAATCTTAAGCCTTGGCTAAACAAGGTTTACTTACTTTTGTATATAGGATTTTTTCTTTGAAAAGTCCTAATCTTTGATTTTGTGCAAAAAGAAATCCTAGACCTTAGATTAAAAAAACACTATTTTACCTACTATCCTAACCAATGGCCGACTCCCTCTGTAATACAATGGCCGACCCCTTTAATTTTAAGGGGACCGCCCTTTAAGAATTCAGGGGCCGCCCATCTAACGAATAACTTTTCCTAATTTTTTGATTTTGGCATTTTATTTTTGATTGTAGTTCATTGTTCTTGTTTACTTTTAAGTACCTTATTAATAATTTATAGTAATGAGACTACTTAATAAGTGTTTAATCAATTTGTTCCATCATTCCTAGACCTAGACGTAAGTAATTAAAAGGCTCACGTTTAAGGGGTTTAGTTAGAATATCGACAATGTTATCTTCCGATGAAACCTTTTCTATGGAAATATTCCCTTTTTGAACATTGTCACGAAGGAAATGGTGACGAATCTCAATGTGTTTTGTACGAGAGTGTTGTACGGGATTTTTACTTAAGTCTATAGCCCCTTTGTTATCACACATTATAGGAATGTCATCTAACCTAATGCCATAATCTACGAGAGCTTGTTTCATCCATAGTGCTTGTTGATATGCCTTTCCGACGCTTACATATTCGGCTTCGGTAGTGGAACTAGCAAGAGCGGTTTGCTTCTTCGAGAACCAAGATGTTAATTAACATCTCATAAACGTGCAAATACCGCTAGTGCTTTTTCGGTCTACATAATCTCCCGCATGATCAGAGTCCGCATATACTATGGTTTCTATGCCGGACCCCTTATGATACTATAATCCTAAGTGCGTAGTGCCTTTAAGGTATCGGAAGATACATTTAACCGCTTCAAGGTGAGAGGTTTTGGGATCCTCTTGGAAGCGTACACAAAGGCAAACACTAAACATGATATCGTGCCTACTTGCCGTTAAGTATAGTAAACTACCTATCATACCTCTATACTTGGTATTATCTACGGACTTACCTTCTTCATCTTTCGTGAGTTTTGTTTCCGGTATGACATAGATTATTTTCATTCATTGTCTTAGAGTCCTTCCTAATCTAAAATTTTTTTAAAGCGATTTTCTTATGTATTTTGATTGGTTAAAAATATACCATCTTCTAATTGTTTTATTTGTAATCTTAAGAAGAAGTTAAGTTCCCCCATCATACTCATTTCAAACTCATCGTGCATGATCTTGGCAAAATCATCGCACATATATTTGGACAATGATGATGTTAGAGTCATTTTTCTTAGTAAAGAGTGTATTATCTACCATTCCCATTGTATAATCATGTTTAATAAGAAAGGCTTTTAATCTATCATACCAAGCTTTAGGAGCTTGTTTGAGTCCGTAAACGCTTTCTTAAGTCTATAAACATGATTAGGTTTTACGAAGTCAATGAATACCGGAGGTTGTGCCACATAAACCTCCTCATTGATAAAACCATTAAGGAATGCAATCTTTACATCCATTTGAAATAACCTAAAGTCCAGTACGCATGCATAAGCTAATAATATTTTTATGGATTCTAATCTAGCTACGGGTGCATAGGTTTTGTCATAATCAATTCCTTCTTGTTGATTATAACCTTGAGCAACTAACCCTAGCTTTGTTTCTAGATACGAAACCATTTTCGTCAAGCTTATTTCTATATACCTATTTGGTTCCAATTATGGTCATATTCTAAGGATTAGGGACTAATTCCCAAACATCATTTGATATGAATTGGTTTAATTCTTCTTGCATAGCAATTACCCAACTTTCATCTTTTAGGGCTTCATTTATATTTTTAGGTTCTATGGTTGAAAGAAAACAAAAGAAATTACTTTTGTCTTGAGCTTGTGATCTAAGGGTTCTTAATTTAGATTACCATACATTTTCGAATGGATACTTTTAGATTCTTTATGTATACAATTTTATTATTTACTAAAGATTTAATCTTCAAGATCATTTCCTAAAGGGTCTTATTTTACTAACTCAATAACTTCTCTCGACTAAATCATCATCCCTCCAAAGATGATGTTTTTAGACAGGGGCGGAGTTTTCACGAATGTCACATTTAAGGATCTTTGACTTCATGTTTGTTTTGTTAAGAATTATATAGGCTTTTACTATTTTGAGAGTATCCTAATAAAAACACCTTTCATACGACTTTGGTTGAACTTGGTGTGGTAATCTTATTGTATTAAAAATGAATCAATTTACTTCAAATACTTTGAAATATTTTAGTTTGGTTTTCTACATCTTAATAACTCGTATAGAGTTTTTCCTACTCCTCTCTAGTCTAATGAAGAATCCCTAATTTTATGTAGGTTGATGAATGACCGCATTACAACCAAAAATTTGTGGAACGTATTGTTCATTTAACATGGTTCTACTCATTTCTTGGAGTGCGGTTCTTTCTTTCTACTACCCCATTTGATTGTGGAGTACGAGGAGCAGAGAAATTGTGAGAAATTCCGTTTAACTCACAATAGTTTCCGAATTGTACTTCATTATCAAATTCCCGACCATGATCCGTTCTAATTGACACTATGGAACATCCTAATTTATTTTGAATCATTTTGCTAAATATTTCGAACTCTTCGAAAGCTTCGGTTTTATTTCCTAAAAATAACCCCTCTAGAGTCATGTATAACGAGGAGTAGTCATTTTACTAATTTACCAAAGTATAATGATTCCCTCATAACTCCGAACGGCTAGGGGAAAAATAAGAGTCCAATGTGTAATAATTCTAAGCATCTAGTTGTTGATACTATATTTTTGGCTTTGTGACTAGCATGAGTTTGCTTTCCAATTTTGCAAGCGTCACAAAAATGTCGATCAAATTTAAGCTTAGGTAGATTTCTAACTAATTCCTTAGAAGCCAATGATTGAATTAATTGCATATTTGCGTGACCTAATCTCCTATGCCATAAAGTGAAATTTTCGTCTAAAGTAACAAGACATATTTTATCTTCAGGTTTATTCTAATTTCATCACATATAGCCCTTTTTTTCTAATTCCTCTACCTATGACGCCTTTTCGTCTTTGATATTTCGCTATCGTGTTCAGTAAACACTACATTTGCATTTAATATCACATATTTGACCAACACAAGAAATTAAAAATTAAATTATCTACGTGCTCACATTTTCAATAATTAGGTATTCATAAAAAATGTTAGCTACTTGTTCACTAAACCTCTAGCGTCTTGACAACCAAGCACGCTTATATCTACTGTACTGAGGATCAAGTCACAAATGCATATGCAACTACACTCGAGAATCTGTTTCTAAGAGTTTTTGGTTTAATAGAGTTTGAGTTCCACGTATGAGTGTGTACTGTGGAGGGAGTGATGTTTTGTGGGACAGTGATTAGAACATCAATCTTCGATGAGATCAAGCACACAACGGAGCTTGGCTGAGACTGCGTCAAAGACAAGACATTATGCTCTTCAGCACTTATATACATTCGCATTTGGTGGCGACACAACAGGTTCATACAATACTGCGAGTCGTTTTGAGACAGTCTTCTATCCTCACTATCATACTTACTCACGGAACTAAGAGTCTTCTCATGAGCTATACACAAAAGAACATATCTATCACTCTTACACACTCTTCACAAAGCGTCCACAATCTTGAGATACAGTTGAGAGTCTCTTCAATCTGCGAGGAATATCTAATGTACTACAACGCAGAACAGCGAACACTCTCACAACTGAGAGAATAATGCGAGACACACAACTTTATTTCACAACTACAATACTACTCGATAATCAGGACGAATATTGCGATCACTCGGGTCATCTTTCTTGAAGCTCCTTATGTAGACATTCTGATTAAATACGTCTATTTACGTCTCTACGCGGTGATTAGGAATGTCAAATTGATGCTTTATACAAGCTGACTCTCATTCGAGAGCGCGTAGCTATTTGCGACACAGACACACGTAACAATAGAGAGTTATCGAGAGCGACAAACTTCCTTACAAGACATATATTCATAGCATCTCTAATGTGCGATCTAATGACTCAAGCTACATTTTATATCGACTCACAGATGAGAGACATGTTCCATAGACACAAGAGAGATATGCCTCTTTCCTTCAAACGAGACTATGTTTGATCATCTACATATCTAACGGACTCTTAGAGAGAGAATACACGTAAAAAGAGGAGTAGAGAGTTTATTCATGTTCTACTAGAGCAACACAAGTAACGAAAGCCGAATTTTATTTCTCTATTAGCGACACACAGAACTTAGTAACTAGCACCAGTTCTACTGCGAGTCTAAATATACTCTATCTGTCTAAACACAATACGTTGTACATATACCAACGTACCATATTCTAATCAAAATCCTGCGAAACAACTAATTACACATACACTTGACAAGTCTATCTCACAATAGCGTAGCGAGAGAGAGTCAAATTAGGAGTGTGAGCGAGCGAGAGCCAGATATTAGCGCTGTAGTGTGATCCTATACTCTATGATTACCTACATAAATCAAATCCCTGCACCGTCTCCCAACACTCCATTCCTATCTGAGTGTCTCGACTCAATTGTATATATCAAAAGCATTGGTAGATCTTGAGTACTAACGACTAAACTACAATGGACGTATCCTATCTAAGAGCTAAATTTCTGATTATTGCTAGAGTCTCTGCTATGTTCCTAAAACAACATCGATCCCGAGAGAATATATCTTTATGTTCAATGTCGAGTTACTCTACCAACAAATCGATTAAATTATGTGCAAAGTATTATAACAATGTCATACTGTACACAAAAATTACAGACATCTCATATTATTAGCGAGTAGTGGGCGACATCTCTACATCATCACAGAGATTTCTCGAGGAGACGACAGTCTATCTAAACGAACCAATCAATTAAGTCATATATTCAGCGATCACATATAGATTGATAATCGAGCTCTCTTACATGACACTTACATCACAACCTCGTCCCAAACCTACACAGAGACAGTCAGATAGCTCGATACACTATTCACAGACATACACTCTAGAGTTCATCAACCTCATGATCCGTTAATAGTCTCATCTGATAGTGTCTAGACAGACTATGAACTCAATATACGTATCTTTACAAAACTGCGCGCGTCTAAACACAGTGACTGATATGTCATCAGGGAGTGAGTATGATAGTTCTATATTTGTATTAATCTCTATACAAATACTCATCTACGCACACTACTGATACTATCAGAGTATCATAAGTCACGTAGGGTAACTGTTATCAGTCTCATAATGAAGTTCATTTCGTTCACTTTTGGTGACAAGGAAATGATTTTGGTGATCGAAGCGGTTTCGCGTTAATTGTGTAAGTAATTATACGTATACGTATTTTTATGTTAGTAATTTAAGATAAATTTTGACTTTAGAAGTTTAGTTGAGAAAATGTAAAATTTCTATTTTTGGAAAGTTAGGTTGGAAATGAAAAGTTATTTTTAGAAAGTAATTTTCAAGCAAAATGGTTTAACAATTTAGTTTATGATTCTACCTAGATGCCTATATATACAAGATTAAAATCCCTAACCCTCCCCATTTACCTAGTCGACCGGCCATAGAAGGAGGAAGAGAGAAACGAAATTTTTCTTGGTTTAATCTTAAGGTACGATCCGATCTTTTAATTATAGTTTGGTTTTAATTCTAGTAACTTAGTTATGATGGATTAGGGTTTAAATTTAGTTTTATAAATTAGGGTTCATGTAGGATCTGTAAATTTAAGGTTTTTATGTTTTAAAATCGTTTTTATATGGTTAATGAAGTTAACCATGTGTAATTAGGGTTTTAGGTTTAGTAAATTCGGAGTTAAATTGTTGGCAGTTTTGAAGGGTCAACTTGCGAGGGTCATAACTTGATCATCCGAATAGCTTTTAATGATTTTCAAAAGCCTAAAATTATCTACAGAGAGTCTACTTTCAAACCCCATAGGTTTCAAGAATTAAAAGTGAGTGGAAGGTATTTAAATAATTCAAACAATATTCGTTGTCAAGGCTGAGTTTTTAGGTCAGATTTAGGTCAAGTTGTGTGAAGTGAAAACCCTATTTAAAATTTTAATTAGACTTATCCCTTCTACAGTAGTTGAGTATTATGTGTCTATTAAAGATCCACCAAAGTAAATTAATTAATTCGAAGTCTAAGTATTATTTTTAAGTCTAAACTTTTTAGTGCACAATCAGACCCGAATTGGGACTGTTTTGGAGTTTGATTTTCTTAGGAGTACTTGTGTATGTAATTGACACTTGGGAATCACATGGTAGTTAGTAAACACATAAGGGAACATGTGTGATTTTTGGTTTGAATTATGGGAATGTTTAAGTGGTGCGTTTAGGGCACGCAAGTGAGAGTAAAATTCTGCTTAAAACCAGAAAGTTTAAAGAGTAACATTTAAGTATAAATGAAATATGTAAGAATGGGTAAAGGTTTTAAATGATTATAGGACTATGATAGATAGCCTAGGTATCCATCATAGTTGAGGTTACATCAAATTGGGTTGAATGCCTAATTGATGGTAGCTAATAATGTGTTTAACTGTTTAGATTGTTCGTGAGATTTTGTGAAGTTTTGATTGGATCTTTTTGGAAGCGAGCATTCAGGTGAGTTTCATAGTCCCATATTTTCTACATTGCTTTTAAATTGGGATGGAAATGATGCTTGTGTTCAAATATTTTAAATTACTGTGATTGTATGTTTTAAATGTGCTTGGACACTATGTGCTTTGTTGTGTCTATTATTGTGCTATTGAATTGGATCGGAGGGGTACGCCTACCCAATGGATCGGGGGTAACGTTCCTACCTATTTGGGGTCCAGGCCTAAGTATAAGTTCCAGCTGGTAGACTTTTAGGTGCGTAAGTGACATATGGATCGGGGGTAACGTTCCTACCCAGTTGTTGTGATGTGGTACGCTCCATGGCTGTCTGAACAATTGGAGTTGTTACTGTTGGATCGTGGGACACGTTCCGTTCCCAATTGTGTGTTTAACTGCATATTTGTCCAATTGTGTTTTAATGATCACAGTAATTATGTCTAAAACTTTATTGTGTGTCTTAAACCTATGACTCTCACCAACCATTGTGTTGACGTTTTAAGCATCATTTTCAGGTGAGCTTAATGGTGCTAAGATAGAACGAAGTGGCTAGAAGAGACCGTAGGATGCTTGGAGTTATTTATGCTTTCTGTTTGAATTGTTTGGTTTATGTTTTTGCATGTCATTTATTGACGAGACCTCTTTCTCATTAATAAAGACACCATTAGGTTTTGGGTATTGTTATGACACTTTGTGTCTTTGCTTTACTTTAGTTTTCATTTTAGTATTCTCTATATAGACACCATGTGTTGTGATGATATCCATTCTTGTTTACGCCTCGCGTTTCCGCCTTGGCGGGGTGTGACAGATTGGTATCAGAGCCTATGGTTATAGAGAACTAGGTGGTTGAGCCTAGACTATAGCTTAAGGGTCCCTCATATAGTTGCATTTTAGGGCATAAGTGTTTGTGTACGTATATACCGTATGTTCCCGCTACCTAAAAGCTTTGAAATTCTTTCTATTTTGAATTACTACTATATAATATGATATATATACTTTTTCATTATGGGGATCTAATAGTATATACCCCTTTGTTATTGTTTTAATCGTGCCTTCCCCTATCCTTAAGGGATATCGTTGGGAGATTATTTACTTCACTGGACTCGCGGAATTGGGTGACTTTTAAGAGAGAAAAGTCAAACCCAAGCGAGGCCCAACATAAGTTTATTTCGTTTTCTACCTCGATGCGTTGCTATAATCGAGGATTGCTTTTATATTTTGGGTCACGATGTGACTTCTGTTTCGTTTGGTCGATTGGGATTTTATGGTTTGTTAGATGGATTATCATGTTTGAGTTATATTTGGATTATTATTAAGTGCTATGTGGTAGATGTGTGTTATCATTGAGATGTGTGGTCTTTAGAAGTAAGTATAATGTGTGCAAAAGGTGCAATTATAATTTTATGGTCGATAACATAATTATAAAGGTGTCACACACTTGGACTTGAGGACCTTGATTGCATTGATTTTGTTCCTTGTATTATTACGTAAGGATGTAAGGTGGATAGACCTATGTGTGAAGGTAGTGGTAGATGTTTATGTAGATCCATTAGGGAGATGATTGTATGGGTTAGAGAATTATTCTTTAACCCTTGAGCGATTATAAAGATCGAGTTGAAGTAGATGGTGAGGTGCCCTTTCATCTATCGCTTGCGGATACATCGGATACCTGTTGGAATTGTCATCGTGATTTCTTAAGTTGGTTCGTTAGCTTGTTGTTCGTTGAGATATCCAACGCTCGTGTTGGTATTCTTTTAGTTGTCATCATAGAACTAGTGCTCTATGTTCTCCGTTCGACGTTTTGATTGTTTTCTTTTGTCCAAGGGTGACGATACTTTTTGGTTTGGTTCTAAGACCGTTGGTATAGATGAGTCCTTATGGTTTGTTTGGTTTAAAAGAGTTCCTGTCTGTTCGTTGTTCAAGATAAATAACATTTTGGTATTGAATCCTTAAGGTATTTTGGGAGTCTATTTTGCTATCATGATGTCTTTTGTTGCGAGTCATAAATTCCTTTTCAAAGTAATTTTGTTGTAGTCAATATCATATCGTTTAGGTGTTAAAAACTTCTTTTAAAAATAAATTATATAAATAAAATGCAACACATATGTTTTAACCAACTTTTGATTTCTATTATAAAATCATAATTACAATAATTTTATTTAGATTATTTTTACACTTAAAATTATTGCCAATATTAACTACGGTGATTCTATTGTTTTAAAATATGATTGGTATATAGGTTGAAGGAAAGTTTCTTGGGTAAAAAGTCAGTTTTTGGAACAAAGGTTTCTTAATCTTTAATTAATGGGTCGGTGGTACGTGGAAATTCATTTGGGTGTTTCTAGCATCGTTTATGTGTTTGTTAGGTAATGAGGTTTGTTCGTTTAAGTCGATGTTTTAAATTCGGTTTGTTTCTTTTTTAGGGATTGTGTTATTTTGGGTCCATACCAATTGGTGCATGAAGTTTTGGTATTTATTCATGCGTGGTTCTAGAGTTGATGGTAGGTCATTCTTATCTGCTGGGTAGCGATTTGATGGTAGCGAAGCGAATAGAATTAATCGCGATTCCAAGTTAGAATTTGAAAAATCCATTTACTTAGTACCTCTTAGATATGGGAGCCTTTGAGTCAGCCGTATGAGAGAATGTTGTTGAGGCATAAGGCTGGATGGCATGCCACAAGAGGTAGTTAAAAATACCTTAGTGAGCTAAAAAGTGTTTAAGTCGTGAGGAAACGTACAAAAGAGATGCGAGTCTCTTAGGAGTACCAAAGCAATGAGACAAAATTTAGTGATACTTTAGTAGTATGTGAGCTTCTCGAAGTGTTTTCTCATGATTTAGTGGGTTTTAACCCTTCGTCGTAAAATAGGGATTTTCGTATGGAATTAAGTACAAGAACCACCCCCGGCGACGCCGTTTTGACGAAGGCTCGTGTCGTTTGACGTCTTTAGATAAGGCAAGAGGTCTGGAATGAAATGCCAGATTGCAAGGTGAGGGTTGGTTCGAATGGTAACTGTTGTGGGAAAAGATCTGTATTGCTTGGTAAGGAAGAAGGTGGGTATTTTGGATGTACATAGATTATCTCGAGAAGAGTGCGATAGAAATTCGTATGTGATGTCACCAATGGAGGGTGCATGGGGATGACGTAGCTAAGATTTTTTTTAGGATGCATAATGGACACGTTGAAGTTTACGGCTATGCCTTTTGGGTTAACCAATGCACCAGCGGTTTTCATAGAGTTAATGAGCCGGGTATGCATGGCCGTATATAGACAAGCTAGTTAACGTATATATACAGACGATATTTAAACCGACTCGAAGTCTAAGGAGGAGTACGATACGCACGTAAAGATGATCGTAGAGTCACTAAAGGAAGAGAAGATGTACGTGAAATTTTCCAACAACGTGGAAGCAGAGCAAAGAGGAAGCTATCTAGATGTGGAAGGAATCAAATGGGTAATGAGCCGATCTTGGCATTGTCGGAAGGAGACGATTTTGTAGTATATTATGACGCCGCGAAAGCAAGGATTTTGAAGCCTGCTTGGAAAAAGAGAAGGTGATTGCTTGTACCGCGAACAAACTGAAGGTTTCTTATGAAGGATTGCATACTAACGTGTAGGTTTTGCCTAAAATGCTAGAGGCAATAAGTGAACAAGACATGGAGAGTCTCTATACGGATCATGAATGTCTCGCAACACACTTGCAATCGGAAGGATTGAACATGCGCAAAGATGATTGATGGGATGTTATTTAGTAATTTGATTTCGAGGCCAATACCCATCTGGGAAAGGCAAATGTAGATTGGTTACCGTGGAGTACGAATAAAGAGTGAAGCAAAGAATCAGTTTCGAGATAGATTATGAATGATCCGATCTAGGTTGAGAAAAAGGATGTTGGTGGCATAAGATAGATTCCAAAAGCCAAATAACGCGTCAACATAAGATGTTGCGTGGCTTGGACCAATGAGTGTGAAAAGATGGAGAGTGGTTCATATTGGTTAGACAAGGTTTGGACCTCCATTTGGAGAGATGTAAGGACCTTGGCTATTGAAGAGGCGTATACACAGTATTCTATCATCTGATCGGATATGATGTTGTGTGGTTTTAGGTTAACTAATCGATGGCTAAGTATGAAGAAGGATATAGCTAGTTGCGGTAGTAAGAATTTAGCGTATTCGGAAGTGGAAGTTGAGTATCAAGGGTCTTCAGAATTTATGCTACAACCTGAGTTACCGAGTAGAAGTGGGAAAGTGGATCACTAAGGATATTATTGTCATTTTACCAAGTGTAGTATTGGATACATATGATAGGGATGAGTCTATGACTGACTAAGTCACCCCATTCCTAGCTGTGCCTAGACAAGTATGGGTAATTAAGAGTGTATTTGGGATACTTTATCTTTTCGTGAGATGGTTTGGTCCAAGGTGGGGATTATCATTCGGGTATGAGTGTGCTTACACTTGGAGCATTGTGTGGAAAGGAATGTGGTTTCCGTTTTATGGGCAGTAACTAGAGACAAAAGCGAGATGGATGAACCGAAATTTTTGGTTTCAATGATATGCTATATGAGGTTTACACCGTTAGACTTGATGCTGTAAATTGAGTGTTACCTTTTTATTAGAGTATTCGTTGTAGGTGTATGATGTTTCGAAAAAGTCTGGTAAGTTTGAATACTAAGTAAGTAAGGTCATTTGAGATTTTTGAAAGGATTATCATTAAATTACCTAAAAGAGTTGAGGAGAGTAACATGACACGTTACGTTGGTCCAAAATTTGAATATTTTGGTATATGCGGGTTGTGCATGTGCCTTTAGAGGTATATTTAAAGGTAGGAAAAACTATGGTTTTGCAAAAGAACTAGTAGAAGTTCATGTCATTGAGTTAAATCGATTGGACTCGAAGGGAGGTCCTTTAAGACTACAGGTAAACAAAGTATCACACTTGTTCGTTGAGTAAGGAATCAATTGGGGAAAAAAGTTTTTTGTTTTTTTTTTATTGAAGTAGGTAAGTAAGGTTTTCTTGTAGACCTTAGTAATCCCTTAATGTGTTTGCGATTAGTTAAAGTTATTTATGAAATAAACTCGAAGTCGAGCCAATTCTTCAAAAATGTTAGGCTTTGTTAACAAATTATAACTTGCGTTTCAAGACAGTTCTTGTTTGATGAGTTGCGAGACCGGGTTATAAATGACGTTGTTACATAACTTAAGGTTTTTGACGAGTCTCTTCGATGGCGGGCGAGGTTCATGTAATTGGATGTTTCTTTTCGTTTAGAGCGGTTATGCTGCTATGCGTACCCTTTTATGGGCAGGCAAAGTTGTTAGCAGTAAGATATCTTGTGAAAGTTAGTAGGAATGTTATGGTTGTAGATCTTTGGAATTCAAAGTGTAACTTTGAGTTAACATGAGAATGGGAGGACTACTTGATAGATAAGTATCCTCGATTAATTATTTGGTAATGATAAAGTTGAACATTTTAGTTAAATCTCGGGATGAGATTTCCTAAAGGAAGGATACTCTTACAACCATGGCTTAAGCAGGTTAGTCAAACCGTTAGTGTTGACTTATGTGCTTGTTGCAATGTTTGGTTTATATGATTTTATATGATTTTATGTGATTTTATGTGAGTTATTGGTAATCAATCTATTGAGTGTGATCATCTCAATAAGATTAGATTGATGGTTGAATAGGTTTAGTTTCATTTCTTTCATTTTTAAAGACAAGGAAATGATTAATTGAGATTTGAGCATTTCGTGTTAATGTGTAAGTATAAGTACTGATATGGTGATAATTCGTGTTAGTAATTTAAGATAAGTTTTAACTTTAGAAGTTTAGTTGAGAAAATGTAAAATTTCTATTTTTGGAAAGTTAGGTTGAAAATGAAAAGTTATTTTTAGAAAGGTAGTAAACTGCCTTTATGCAAAAAGGTTTAGCCAAATAAGTAAATTTTTTTACAAAAACTTAAGGTTATATTTGTAAATATCTAATTAATAAAATAATTAAAAAATATATTTTTTTTATTGGGATGAATAGTGTTTTCAAATTTTAAAAGGAAAAAAGAATAGAAAAGAAAAAATAAAAATAAAAATATTAAGATCCTAATCCTAAATACTAAATACCCTAATTAGATTTAGCTTATCACTCTCCTAGAATTTGCTATAAATACCAAAAAACCAAAACCCAAATCACACCCCCATTATTTGTTCGACCGTTTCAAGGAAAAAAAAAAGAAATTTTTTTAGGGTTCTTGTTCAAGGTAAATTTTCTAATTTATGTTCAATTTTAATTATAATCTTTTAATTCTAGTTGTAATTTATTAATTCTTGTTACATTAAAATAAATAACCCATGTAATAATTAATATGATGGATTAGGGTTCATGTAAAATCTGTAAATTTAGGTTTTTAATCTTTTAAAATCGTTTTTATATCATTAATGAAGTTAATCATGTGCAATTAGGGTTTTAGGATTAGTAAATTCGGAGTTAAATTGTTGGCAGTTTTGAGGGGTCAACTTGCGAGGGTCATAACTTGATCATACGGAAAGCTTTTAATGATTTTTAAAAGCCTAAATTATCTACCGAGAGTCTACTTTTAAACCCCATAGGTTTCAGGAATTAAAAGTGAGTGGAAGTTATTTAAATAATTCAAACAAGATTCGTTGTCAGACTAGTTTATATGTCAGATTTATGTTAAGTTTGTGTGAAGTGAAAACCCTATTTTAAATTTGAATTAGACTTAGATATTCTACAGTAATTAATTCTTATGTGTCTACTAAAGATCAACCAAAGGCATTTAATCAATGCAAAGTCTAACTATGATTTTTAAGCCTAAACGTTTTAGTGCGTAATCAGACCCGAAATGGGACTGTTTTGGAGTTTGATTTTCTTAGGAGTACTTGTGTATGTAATTGACACTTGGGAGTCTCAAGGTAGATAATATACTACATTAAGAAAACGTAGGAGTTAAAATTTGTTTGAATTATGAAGATCATTTAGTTAAGGTTTTGAGTGCGATAAGTCACGTTAAAATTCTGCAGTTTGGCACGAATTGTGACTAGCTAGTGAAACTTGATAAGTAAAGTGGTTTAAGTTGGGAATGGAGTCAAGGTGACCCATGGGGTTAATAAAAGATCTTAGACATCCGTCATATGAATGTTACATGTATATTAAGCTTTCGGCTTAATAGCGTGTAACACGAATTATTCTTGTTGCGTAGATTTGTGATTGTCATTTGTGAAGCCTTGTTGGAAGCTTTTGAGTGCTAGGCAAATGTAGTTCATAACCCTTTTGTCTATGTTTTATTAGGGGAAAAATATGCTATGAGTTAAATTTTGTTTTAGTTGCTGTGATTTATTTGCTACATGGATATTGTTTCGTGATAGTTCGGTTGGGAGTGGGACCTTTACTTACTCCAACTCAAAACACTGAAGGGTTAACATATACCTACTGATTTGTGTGATACGCTCATGGCTCAGTGATCAATTGGAGTAGTTTTTTGAAGTGATTAGTTCGGTTGGGATGGTCTTTACTACACAATCAAATCCAACTGAAGTGTAGAAATAATACTCCAATGATGTGTTGGTCCATGGCCTAAGTATAAGTGTCCAGCTGTAGACACTTTTAGGTGCGTAAGTGACATATGGATCGGGGGTAACGTTCCTACCCAGTTGTTGAAATGGATCGGGGGTAACGTTCCTACCTAGTTGTTGAAATGGATCAGGGGTAACATTCTACCCAGTTGTTGTAATGGATCGGGGGTAACGTTCCTACCTAGTATGTGGATTGCATGTTAGCATAAAGTTCGTATTTGCAAATTGTCCCCTAAATTGTTTTGTTGAAAAAGTCACATAATTGGTTTTTAAATTTTAAATTGGTGTTTCTTAAACCTAATGACTCACACCAACCATTGTGTTTACGTTTTAAGCATCATTTTCAAGTTTTGAAAGTTCATGATGGATCTAATATAGTGAGAAAAGTGGCTAGAAGGAGACCTTAAGAGATCTGAAGATTATATGTGGATGTTAAGCATTGTATGGATATATGTTGCATGTCTCCTTAATGACGAGAAACATCCTTTTCATCAATAAAGACTCCTCTAAGTTTTTGTTTAGTATATGGGTTAATGTTGTGTATGACACTTTGATCCTTATCTTTACTTTAGTTTCATTTTAGTATTCTCTATATAGACACCATGTGCTGTGATGATATCCATTCTTGTTTACGTCCCACATTTCCGCCTTGGTGGGGTGTGACATGACTGAACCTGGGTTTGGTGACTTAGAGGCTGATACGCAAAGGGCTATTGAAGAAAGTCTGAAGAATGTTCACGGTGCACCTCGAGGTCCTCTTCCTCCTATGGTGTTCAGGGAAACCGACACTGGAAAGTTTCAACCACTTCCAGAGGTAGAGGGAAAGGGAAAGGAGAAAGTCGGTGCGGAGCAAGCTGCTCAGGTTCTACTCAATCTTCAAACTCCAAAGAAAAATAGCTTAGCTGAACAATACATCTTTCAGAGACGTACTTCCGCACCAACTGAACCCTCGGGTCATGACGAATCCTCATCTATGTATGTTGAACTGGGATTGACTGAAAGTGACACAGAATCAGATAAGGAAATGCCTCCTGTAGTCAAGAGTGGTGATCAAGATAAAAGCTAGGCTGGACCCGACCCTGGTATACAAGATAAAGGCCAGGCAGAACCAAACCCTGATGATGTTGCAGAATCTTAACCTCTATCAACTCCTGGTATTCATGCTGGACCAAACCTTGAACACACATATGCTGAGGCCACTGACGCTACAAGTCAACCACAACCTGGACAAATGGATGAATAGTTCACCACCACTACATACCTTAACATTTAGGAGAATCTTAAGCTGACCGGTGATTCCTGAGGAGCCTACCAGCTCTACAGGGACTTTGTCTTCTCTACAACACTTAGCCAAAGACTTCAGCTTTGGCGATCAATTCTTTAATGATAAACCCTCAGAAGCCGTTAATGAGAAGACAACAGCAGATACAGAAGCTGAATCAATGGTGTCTGTCACAATCCATCAAGAAACCTCTGCTATCCCTCCTATGACATCACCGGTGATTGATCTCGTATCTAGACCCGATTCTCCCAACGTTCATCGGCCACTACCAACCACCGCAACAGCAAATGCAACAACAACAATAACGACGCTTCTTCTACCACCTCAACTTCAACAAGGTTCTTCAGATCACACCTTACTAAAGCACATTGGAGAACTCGAACAACATATCGCGGATTTGGTGGATGCGAACCTAGCCCTGGAGGAAAGATTAGACAAACATGGGTCCAGACTGTACAGGTTGGAGAATCAAGATATTCCCAATCAAGTGCGCAAAGCTGCGGATGAAATAGTCACAGATGCTGTTGACTGGGCTATGCAAGCACCACTCAGGAACGCTCAGAGACCTGCCCATAAGCTGATATGAACGAAATTCCCTTCATAACCTGCATAGGGGAACCAAATCCTACCAAACCACATAAGAACACATTATGCTATAAGAGCTCTAGGAGAAGTTCCTATGGCCCTTGAGATAAACAGTGAACCAGCTCCTGTCTAACTTGGCTAAAGCAAGAAAAAAGAAGAAAAAGAGACAGGGCTCACCTAAAACACCACCTGGCTCTCCACCTCATCCTCACTCCTCATCCACCACAGCAGTATCGCACTGGTAACTTCAAGAGCTTTGGCTCTTCTAATCGTCTCAATCACCACCTCTCCTCCACCATCATCCCACACGCATGGGGGGGGGGGGGGGGGGGGGGGGGGGGGGGGGGGGGGGGGGGGGGGGGGGGGGGGGGGGGGGGGGGGTTGGTGGGGGGGGGGGGGGGGGGGGGGGGGGGGGGGGGGGGGGCAGTCAACAAGCACCGCTGCCCCAAGCTCCTCAAAGACAGTTGTTTCGGCTGAATATACGGCTTGGACGATGACCAACACCAGAATTAAGCCGTTTGTCTCACCAATTCTTGAAGAACTTCATATGGATGACGATACGATTGCGGATGAACAAGCATACTCATCTAGTGGTGAAGACGTTGGACGCGATCATATCCCCACAATAACTTGAGGCAGAGTTGGTGGAAGCCTATCACTGAAGATAGACCTGCTACACCTGAACCTGCCTGGTCCATTCATCATCTGCCCTGACCGTCCCAACGAACAACTGGGCCTCTGCTCTGAAGTCTACCTATACACCTCCACCGAAGAACTTACTACTTGCTTAGATCGGTGATATGGCAACATTCACAGACTGGTACTGCAAAAAGCAAGGAATCTCTGAACTTACTCAAAAAGACCTGGAAGGCCCTGCATACGAAATTGTCAAAGTCTTTCATCCCGACGTAGTTCATCTCCAATTCCAAATGGAAGAATGCCACAAACTTCTCACCGATCAAGTGGACGATACAATCCTCAGCTACAATGTCAGCAAACCACTACCACTGGGTGGTGATCCAGGTCATGTCACAATACAACCGAACTTCTTCTTCAACAAAGACTTAGAATATCTATGGTACGGTCGCAAGATGGGCAGGCCTGCCTTGTCAATCTCGAAGATGAAGGCTGCCTATTATCCTGATGTCGGCTTAGAGCAAATGGTACCGGATCAGATGTGGATTAAAGAAGAATGCAGGTATCACGCTGCTGCGATGTATGGTATATCTCATTGGTGGTTTCAAAGACAACGGTTCTATATTGATCGACACACATCTGAAGGTGATCACAGGGCTGTACGGACCCATATGTGTGTCTTAAGTGTCGTCGGAATTGAAGTCTTCCCAATGTATGGGTACAATTACATGAAGAAGATTGTCCTTCGTCGAGCTGATCTCAAAGAATATTTCATCGCGGAAAGGGACTTCAAATATCTGTACCCTAGTGACTTTGAAGATTTGTACTTGTTGAATCTTCAAGGTCACTTAAACCATCTCTCACCCGAAGACAAAAAGATTCTCACTACTGCTGTCAACTTATGGACCAGAAACTTGGTTATCAGACAATGCGTTGAAGACTTCCAGCTGGGGATTGAGAGCTACCAGACGCAGTTAAACCTCACTAAACCTCGATGGGATGCCAAGGGCTTTGAGTACAAGCATGACTTCACAGTAATTGACTCTCCAAGGGCCATCACATTTAGGGAAAAATATGGGGTTCAGATGATCATGAGGTTCAATGAAATCCACAAGTTCAGTGATGGTACTCTACAACAGATTGATGAAGCGTTGGATTACAAAGTCAAGGAATTCAGGGTCAACAGGATAAATCCGGGTTTGGATACACGGTTTTGGATGAAGAAAGACGTCGACAGAAGCAAGGAGTTTATGTTTTCCATACAGAAATGACTTAAGACAAGACATATCTTCCGGAATCTGGAAAGCTTTGTTGGTGGCAGGATAAGAGAAGAAGACTACCGACTGCTGAAGAGAACCAAATGAGGGGTAGTTTTCTTATATATTGTTGTAATATGTACATTCTCATGTAGTGATTAAACTGTCTCTTAGGCTTGTATATGCAGTATTCATATGTTCCATAATCGGCTTGTATAAACCTGACACAATTTCTCCTAAATTTTCCTAACTTAAATCAATTGAGACCCACAAACTTAACCGATTTGAAATTTTTGCTCGGGGGAGAAAATGTGATTTAATTATGAAAATATGATAAAAAATTGTGATTTCTTAACTCAAGTGTAGGCTCTCCTATATGTGCTAAACTCTTTTGAATATCGATGCACATATTGAGGGGGAGCGAATGGTTATGATGGTAATTGTGGAATCACCTAAGACTGACCCTGTAATTACTTTATCGGAGTTATAAGGATGGTAAGGTTAGGTACTCGATCCCACGATCCCACCAGAGCTGGAGGGATCTACCCAAGGACAATCCACTAGTTAGTGTAGAAGTCCTCAGGTATGATTATAAAAGGAGTAATATGAGAATAAGGGAATAGTGCGGACTGAGATGGTGCATACTGAACACACCAACAAGTCTAGTAATGAAATCTCGTTAGGCACTGAAGGTTGAATAATGAAAAAAGAAATGCTAAGAAAAGTTGAACAGAAAGCAGCCCTCCTTAAACCTTAGGCAGAAACCAGGTTCCCCACTACAATATGCTGTTAGAATCACATGTTGATTGCGGCATTGAAGACAAGTAATCATGGAACCCACTGATACGCTGCACAACCCTCCCTAGCCACTCAGAATCTCTCAAAAGATTTATGTTTCATTTCTCATGGAGACTAAACACATTATCTATTGACTTTCTCACTTCGAGTTAGTTGGTATTGAAAAGGTGACAGTCTGATCACTAAAACCAAAATGTACAATTGATTCTAGAGCCTAGAGATCATCAATTAGTCTCATTAGGACACTATTCCATGTTTCCTTATTACCCACACAATGTGAAAACAAAGATTATCATAAGAGTCCTACGCATTATCCTTGTGGTTTTGCCAGAACATTCGAGTGATACTTAAGTATTCATAATGAAGATGGAAATCCTGCTTGAGCCAACATCAAAGAAGCTCATGGTAGGTGACTTATAAGATCCTTAATGGGTCAAACTTGTGACACTGGATATTGAATCAGTCCAGATTATGAATTGACGGTTGATGAATTTTGATAAAAGCTTTAAACTCTTGATGTGTTACAAAAACACTTTCTCAAGTGACACGTCGAGTGATTTTCAAATCAATTTTCTCTTTAATCGATGAGATAGTAACTCACTGATTCACTCTTACCGTTCTATTAGTAACAATACTATTAGTAAGGTAGCCTGCTTTGAGGTGTCCGGTAAAGAGATAATAGCAAGTACAATGAATCTAATGCATCTGCGTTAGAGGATCTAACACTTTGAGCTGGAAACCCTGTCAAGGAGGTTCTTATAATGAATCTACCTGATCACAGGTATAATATTTATACTGTAAAATGGTCCTCACAGAACCAGAGGTTAATGCAACCGAACTTTGACGAATGACAAAGCCATATTCTTCACCAAGCTTTATTGCTAACTGTTTTATTTCAAGATTACATAAAGATGGAGATGCATATACCTCGTTCCAGCAGAGTCAAGTTCATGGCCACATGCTCATACTCAAGACGCAATGACTTTATAACATCAAGAAAAAATGACCCAAAGCTTCCACAAACTCTGATATCAACTTCTTCTTCAGTATGTCAAAGTGATGAAGTTATGAATTGATGAAGAAATACGAACATAAAGTCAAGCTTTCAAGATTGCAACAAGTATGAGCATGTCGGCCCAAAAGTCATAAGAACACAAGACGGTGAAAGATCACACAAGTCAAAGGAACTACGCTCAAAGACTACTACAATATGTACAAAGAAATCAATGCATGAAGAATCAAAAACTACGAGCTGAACACAAGAAATAGATAACTGAGCTTAATTTAGTATTTTCTGTGGTGACCTCCCTTAGGGGGAGATTGTTAGATATTAGAAAAAGACTCGGTCACCCCGTGTATTTTACCGTTTATTGTTGCTCGTAGTTAAGTTGTTAATGTATAATGTTCGATAATGGGCCGGGTAAGTAAACCCAACATGTTAGCCTTTACCAAGGCCTGGCCAGTTTATTGTAAGTATAAGAGGTGAGGGGGCCCTCTTTCCCAGCCATAGAAAGGTGGTCATCATTTCATTTATACAAGTTCACTTTCTCACTGTAGAAAGCTCTCCCTCACTTTCTCTCTCTAGAACTTGGCTAATCCTCTAGTCATTCGATTGTGTTATGATTTCCAATATCCTACAAAAACATTTAGGGACTATTTGTGCCATTTGTTAAACTTAAAATGCCTATTAGGTCTTATATAAGTCAAATGAATAGGATAGTAAACTTGAGGGGTGAATGTGTCAAAAACGAATTTAGTTTTATAACACTCCACCCACCCCGTCCTTTTAACATACGCAAACACACACTTAGAAATTTTTTCCCTCCCCTCACTCTCATTCAAAATCATCATCTCCCAATCTTCATTTCCATTGATTATCATTCAAAAGGTATAACTAATAACTTGTTCCACACTCTTTAAATAACTCATCTCTCAAAGGAATTAAAGTTTTATCAACATTTGATCTCGAAATCCTTAAATCTTAAATTAGGGTTAGTCAAAATCAAAAGTGATTAAAATCTCAAATTTATAGAGGGGTTTTGTTTGTTTAGGAGTGTAGAACACTAGATTAAAGCAGTTTTGTATTTGGTAATCATATGAATGTGTTCTTGATGATTCATGCTTGCGAAAATGTGGGTTCTTGGGATTTTGTGTAATATGCGTGTAGGTTTTGTGCTAAGTAGTTTGTATTCTCCTCATTGAATGTGTTTGAACCTGTAAACCTCATCCTTGTTTGTAGTTTCTTGTACGAATGCATCAAAATGAATAAACTTGCTCGTTGTTGATTGTTCTTGATAAATCTGTGGCTATTTGTTGTTATGAACATTCCTTAGTAGTAAACAATTGATTTGAATGCTATTTAAACAAGTTTTGATGTTTAAAATTTCATGATTGTGGTAATGTAAGTTTTAAAGGCGAGTTAACAACTATCTTTGAGAGGCGAGTTAACAACTTAAGGCAAGTTAACAACTACCTTTGAGAGGCGAGTTAACAACTCCATTTATGAGGCGAGTTAACAACTCCCATCATGAGGCGAGTTAACAATTGCCTTCACGAGGCGATTTAACAACATGCCTTTACGAGGCGATTTAACAACCTCTATAGGAGGCGATTTAAACAACCCTATAAGGAGTGATTTAAACATCCATTATATGAACGATTTAACAACCTCATAGGAGGCGAGTTAACAACATTCCTTTAGAGGCGATTTAACAATCCACTATAGGAGGCGATTTAGCAATGGATTTTAAGAAATTTTAAGACTAATTTTTTTCTGAAGGCAATTTTCAACTCAAGTTAGGTAGCTAATTAAAATTGGTTAATTCTGTAACCTTAATAAGCTAAGTAAGATATATTTCAAGGGTCATCAAGAATATCTGAACATGCCTTAGGTTCCTTATTCTCTACAAGTTACTTTGAATATGATTCCCAAAAACACTAATTCAGTTGTCTTAATGCCTTTCACGTTATGCCCAATTAAGTTGCCTTTCGGATGATTAGATCTTATTCAATAATGCTAAATGCCTTAATGAGCCAAATCATTAGAATGATATCACAACATGCATCAAGCTTAAGTATTCAACAATCAAAGGGCCTTATAGTGTTTTATATATAAAATTGGTTATATATATAAATTGTATTGGTCAACAGAAAGACCTTGATGATGCTCTTGTTGCCCCTGCGGACCATCTTGAGTTCGGGTAATGCAACATGAGACTCAAGACAAACATCAAACCAAA
Source organism: Tanacetum coccineum (assembly GCA_026074375.1). Taxonomy (NCBI): domain Eukaryota; kingdom Viridiplantae; phylum Streptophyta; class Magnoliopsida; order Asterales; family Asteraceae; genus Tanacetum; species Tanacetum coccineum. The sequence goes on along the minus strand of BQNB010004185.1, from coordinate 6,733 downwards.
AGAAGCTACATTTCAAGTGGTGCTGGATGGTCTTGCTCTCACCTCCTTCTACCGTGCATTCCTTATCACTACAGGTGTTCCTGCTATTTATCACTACAGGTGTTCCTGCTATTTATATGCAAGAATTTTAGGCTACAGTTTCTGTTCATAAGTCATCCATCATATTCACGATAAACAAGAAGAAAGTCTCTCTCGATGTTGATATGTTCTGAGAAATTCTCCAGTTTTGCCCTAAAATTCCAGGACAAAAGTTTAAAGACCTCCAACTGGAACAAGACATTCTCTCCTTCATTAGAGATCTTGGACACACTAGAGACATCACCTATCTTACTGATGTGAATGTTGACTACTTACATCAACCATGGAGAGCATTTTCTACCGTCATTAACAAGTGCTTAAGTGGCAAAGAAACTAGAATGTACAAGATTCGTCTGTCCCGTGCTCAAATTCTCTAGGGTCCACTATGTGTATCTACTCTGGGAAGACTTCCTGTTCCAGATTAAATACAAAGATGCTAAGAAGACAAACAAAATGTCATATCCCAGATTCACAAAGATCATCATCGATTACTTCATGTCAAAGGATCAGTCTATTTCGAGGAGAAACAAGATGTTTTAGCACACTGCTCGAGATGATACCATGTTTACTTCTATGAGATGTATATCCAAACATGAAGATACTCAAGTATATGGTACCATTCTCCCAAAGTAACTAACAAACCAAGCAATGTTGGAATCCAATGCTTACAAGACATACTATGCTTCTTCTAGAGAGAAAACTCCAAAACTAAAGTACGTTCGAAACAAAGCTGATCCTGACACATCACCCAAGCAGAAGCCTGTTCAAGCTACTAAAGGTACCAGACTTAAGTCTAAAGCTAAGATGTCTAAATCTGACAAGAAGAAGCAACCTGCAAAGAAGCCAAAAGCCAAAGGATTAGTTGTCTTATCTGAGGTTGCATTAACTGAAACTGAACAACTAAAGCTGGCTACCAAAAGAAGCAAGAAAGACTTTCACATATCACATGCAAGTGGCTCAGGTAATGGAGTTGACACTCAGTCAAAGGTTCTTGATGAGCAACAACAAAAGACTTCTGGTACAAATGAATGAACTGGTACTATACCAGGGGTTCCTGATGTACCTACATATAAATATGAAAGTGAGAAAGAATATTGGGGAGATAGTGATGAAGAGGATGATAATGAGGATGACTTTGATGATGATAGTGATGATAATGATGAGAGTGATGATGAAAGGACAGAATATGATAGAGATGAGATTCCTGATCCCAATAAGACTAATGTAGAACATAACGAAGAAGAAGAAGAATATGATGATGAATTCAATATTGAAGAGGAAGAAAAGATTGCTGATGAAGAATTAATGGATGAAGAAGAAGATGATGAGGTTACTAAGGATATGTATGATGATGTGAATGTGAATTTGGGAAATGAAGATACTGATATGACCAATGCTAATCAAGGTGCCTCAGAACAACAAAATGTTTCTTAAGAATTAAGATTTGAGCAAGAAGAGGAAGATGCTCATGTGACACTTACACCTGTTCTTGACACACAAAAGTCTGGAGGTCCAAAACAAAGCTCTTCTGTCTCCTTCGACTTTACAAGTAAACTCCTAAATCTTGATAATCCATCTCCAGTTGACATTGAGATTGCTTCGTTGATGGACACCACAGCTCAGCATGCAACAACAATTCTTGAAATCGCATCAAGTTTCACTACAATTGTTCCTCCACCACTTCCTTTCTTTAATCCTCTACAACAAGAAGTAAAACTAACTCTTACACCAACAGCTTCAAAGACTACAACATCACTTCCTACACTTCCAAATCTCGCTTCTGTATTCAAATTCAATGAAAGGGTCTTTAACCTGGAGAAAGATGTTTCAGAGATAAAGCAAGTTTACCAGTATGCTCAAGCTCTCTCCTCCATTCCTGCTATAGTTGATCATTACATGGATAACAAACTTGGAGAAGCGATAAACAAAGCCATTCTAGCACATAATTTAGACTGCAGACAAGAAGCTCAGGATGAGAAGAATGCTTACATAGAACTCGTTGACACATCAATGAGAGCTCTTATTAAAGAAGAAGTCAACACTCAACTTCCTCAGATTCTTCCTCAAGCAGTATCAGATTTTGCAAATCCTAAGATAGAGAAAAATGTCATAGAATCAGTAAAAGTTGTAGTCTTGACAAGGTCTTCTTCACAACCAACGTCTACTTATAAGGCGGCCGCATCACTCTCCGAGTTTGAGCTTAGAAAGATACTGATAGACAAGATGGAGAAGAACAAGTCATATGATAAAGCTGACTACAAAAAGAAGCTTTATGATGCACTGGTCGAGTCGTATAACACTAACAAAGATCAAGACCCCTCCGCTGGATCAGACCAAGGGAAGAAAAGAAGGAAATCGAGTAAAGATGATGAGTCCTCCAGAGATTTAAGGTCAAAGGAAAAGAAGTCTTCAAGCACCTTTAAAGACGCCTCCCAATCTCAACATAAGTCTTCTGGCAAGTCTGCCTATGCAGAGGAGCCAAGTCATACTGTTAAAGACTCAGGCATGCAACAAGATCAAGAGTTCGTCACGGGAGACAATGATGAACAACCCGCTGACAAGGAGGTTACCAAAGCCGACTGGTTCAAGAAACCTGAGCGACCTCCAACTCCTGATCCTGATTGGAGTAAGAGACAACATGTTGACTTTCGACCTCCTCAGACCTGGATTAGTCAAGTTGCACGTGCTGAAGAACCTCCTACTTCATTTGATGAGCTCAATGATACTTCATTTGATTTCTCTGCATTTGTCATGAATCGGCTTAAAATTCCAAATCTGACTCAAGAAATTCTGGTTGGACCGGCATTCAACCTGCTCAAAGGCACTTGCAAGAGTATTACGAAATTAGAGTACCATCTTGAAGAATGTTCCAAAGCAACAACTGAACGACTTGACTGGCATAACCCCAAAAACAAACCGTATCCGTTCGATCTCAGAAAGCCTCTTCCGTTAATTCAAGATCATCGAGGACGCCAAATTATCCCTCAGGATTACTTTATTAATAAAGATCTGGAATATCTGAAGGGCGGAGATTTAAGCAGACGATACTCAACTTCTGTGACAAAGACAAAAGCTGCTACTTATGATCTCAAATGGATCAAAGACTTGGTAAATAACTTGTGGAGTCCCGTGCAGGTGAAATATGATCAACATGCTTACTTGGGCACTTCACACTGGGGTCCAAAACGCCAAAGATTCTACGGGTATGCTAGCAACTTGACTTCGTCTAAAGATGTTTACTCCAGAAGAAGAATTATTGCGGTAACCAGACTTAAAATTATGAAGATGTATGACTACGGTCACCTGGAAGAGATTGAAGTTCGTCGAGATGATCAGAAGCTATATACGTTTAAAGAAGGTGATTTCAAAAGACTACGTCTACAAGACATTGAAGACATGTTACTTCTACTCATTCAACAAAAGCTGACCAATCTCACAATCGACGAATGGTATGATTTAAATGTGGCATTACGTATGTACACAAGATGGATTGTCATTCAAAGTGGGTGGAAGATCTTCAATTAGGTGTCAAAAGTTACCAAAAGAAGCTCAACCTTACCAAGCCAGACACATTCAGGTCAAATCTTAGAAAAAGGACCGCGTACACTGCATATTCAGACCCGAAAGGAGTGATATATAAGGACCAGATGAACAGAAACCGATTGATGCATGCTGATGAACTTCATAAATTCAGTGATGGCACGCTCGATGATGTTCGGTCTGCTCTTAATGATATTGCTAAGGGAATAAGGATGGAATACCTGCCAATGAGGAAATGGAGTAACTTAGACAAGAAAAGGGCTCGGGTTATGGTTTAGGATATAGACAAGCAGCTTTATCAAAGGAGGTTGTTGCGGAATCTAGAGAAGTTCATTGGTGGAAGGGAATACGGGAATGATCTCAGGCTACTGGAAAGGACAATATGACTTTGTCATATTTTGTCTCAACTCATTTCAGGTCAATTTCTCGTAAATAATAATTTTGTGAATATGTATATAAATAGTGTAGACTTAGAAAGTAGGCATATATAGTGTTTGAGTATGAAGTTTTAAGAATTTCTTAGTAAATTCAAAAAAATTTAAATTATCATACTCAAATATCATATAATACCCTCATAATTTGATAGGGAGCATTAAAAATGTTCCTAATATGGCTTGTTAATAATTGAACATTTTTTTCCTGAAAGCAGTTATATTTGAATCAATTGATATCCAAAATATCAAGAGATTTAATATTTTTTATAAGGGGAGAAAATGTGATTAACATATATGGCTAATAATGTGATTTTTAAGATCTTAAGTGTACGCTGTCCCATATATGTGATAAACTCTTTCGATTAATCGATGCATATATAAAGGGGGAGCAAATGGTTACGTGATTGGATAAAATGTGGAAGTACCAAAGACCGACCATTTAAATTACTATATTGGAGTTATAAGGTAGTTAAGTTTAGGTATTCATTCCCATGATCCAGCTAGAACCGAAGGGATCTACCCAGGGATATTCCACTAGATAGTGTAGTAGTCCTTAGGTATGAGAAAAGGAGTAAAAGTGATAATAAGGGAAAAGTGCCGACTGAGATGGAGCTAGTACTAGAACAAACCCACAAAGGTACTAGTTATGAAGTCTCGGTAAGCGCTGAAAGGGTTGAAGAATTAAAAAGAAAAGTTAAGATAAAGGGTGAAAAGAAAGAAGCCCTCCGTACACTTAGGCAGAAACCGGGTCAATACATCTGCTGTCAAGAATCACAAAGATCATTGCTAACATTGAAGACTGACATCATGGACTCAGTGATGCAATGCATAACCCTCCCTAGCCACTCAAAAACTCTCAAAAGATTTATGTTTCATTTCTCACGGAGATTACACGTATTTCTATCAACTTTCTCACTCCGAGTTAGTTGGTATTGAAAATGTGGCAGTCTGCTCCAGCCTCCGATCACTGAAACTAAAGTGCACTATTGAGTCTAGAGCCAAAAGAGATCATCCATAAAACTCATTAGGACACCTGTCAAAATTATTCTTGCTAATTCACACAATGTGAAAAATAATAAATATATATTAAGAGTCATACGCATTATCCTTGTGATTTTGCTAGAACATCTGAGTGATACTAAAGTATTCACAATGAAGATGGAAATCCTGCTTGAGCCAACATCAAACAAGCTCTTGGTAGGTGACATGTGAGATCATATACGGATCGAACTTGTGATACTGGATATCGATTCGGTCCAGCTTATGAAGTGATGAATTTTGAAAAAGATAAAACTGTTGGTGTGTCATAAAAACCATTTGCAATTTGACACACCGATTGATTTTCTAAATCGATTTTCAATCTTATGTCCATTGGAAGCCTCACAAGGGTATTTGGACATAGGAAAGCTGAACACGAATTAATGGCTTAATCGGGAAGATAGTAACTTACCGGTTCACTCTTATCGTGTTGTCTGCTTTGAGACGCTCCAGTAATGAGAACGGCTAGTGCAGCTGCAAAACCCTGTCAAGGATATTCTTCGGAATTCTACCTGATCACAGGTAGTATTTATACTGAATAACAGGGAACCGTGGTTGTTACAACCGTATTCGACGAAGTGAAAAAGCAACCTTCGTCCATATATGTTGTTTATCACTAACCCACTCATGCAGGTTTCCTAACGGTGGTAGCAGTTTCCTGATGACAAGTCAAAGCCAATACCACATGCTCATACTCGACCGACATATATAAAGACATCATGAAAGCTCAAGTGCATGTTTCAAGACTTCCGCTACTCTGATATCGTACATCTTTCTTGAAGCGACGAAGTATTAAGTTGATACCATACGTCCTTCATAAAGTAACAAAGTGTTAAAGTTAAAGAATATCAAGAAAGATGATTACACACGCTTTCAACATCAAGAGCAGTATGAGCATGTTGGTCCTGAAGTCACAAGATTACAAGAAGGCAAGAGTTTACAAGATGATGATAAGAGATTGTGTTTGATTGAGGATCTCAAAGAAGTTCTAAATCACATTCATATCAAGTCAAAGATACAAGTCAAAGCCTAAAGTCAATGATCACTACATCAATTCACAAGTTAAAGATTGAAGTTAAAGACTACGAGCTCAAGACGAAAGTCAAAGCACAGTATGCTAGGTTTAAGTTTTTTTGTAAATTGGAGTGACCTCCCTTAGGGGGAGATTGTTAGGAGTACGAAAAGTATCGATCACTTCCAATATAGTTAGTCATAGCTAGTAGTAAGTCAAATATGTAATGTTAGTAAGCTAACCGGGCCAAAGTCACATGGAAAGCCTATAACCAAGCCCATGGCCGGTTATAGCTTAGAGTATTTATACCCTCTCCACACATGGAGAGGGTGTTGGTTGGTTGGTTCATTTCTCACACATAATCTAATCTTTCTTTCTTTATTACTTTCTCTCACTAGAACCTTCCTCCCATCCACTTTCTCTTTCTGGAATTTCTTTATTGTTATTTGGTGTTATAGATTGCTAGTATTCTACAATTGGTATCAAGAGCCATGGTGTGATTGGTTTAGTTTTGTGTTTGATTTTTCTTTGTTTCGTTTATTTTTTACTCAGACCGTACCATTTTCTTTTAATTTTTTCTTGTTTTCAAAGCTCTTTGGTACACCAAAAGATCATTTACATAGGTAAATCT